>WBMW01005921.1:0-27952 GCA_013396635.1 Penelope pileata
TGCTGAGTTAAACCATAACACAAGGGTATTTTAAAAATGTTAATTTCCTTTTAAATGTTTGTGATACACTAGCAGCCTAAAGGCCTAAAGTTTGGCGCTGTTGTGGTTTAACTCAACAGATAGCTAAGCCCCACATAGTCATTCGCCGCAACCCCCTACCCCCCCTTCCCAAGTGGGAAGTAGGAGAGAATTAGGAGAAAATACAGTAGAACTTATGGGTTGGGATAAAAGCTATTTACAAAGCAAAGGAAGTAAAAGAAATAACAGTAATTATTTACATATATATACACACACAAAAGAAAATGATACACAAAACAAGAGCTCACCACCCAGCAACCAATGCCCAGCCAGTCTCCGAGCAGCAGCCCCTCCCTGACTAGCTCCTCTTCATTCTATTGCATTATGTCATATGGTATGGCATATCCCTTTGGTCAGTTTGGGTCAGCTGCCCTGGTCTTGTCCCCTTCCAGCTCCTTGTGTGCCCCACCAACCTCTTCGCTGGCAGAGCAATACAAGAAGCTGGGAGACTGCCAGGCAATAAGTATAAACCATTGGTATGGTTACCAGCTATGCTTTCTTCTAGAATCACCAAAACATAGCTTCATACCAGACACTATGAGAAAAGCAACTTCTGTCCCAGCTAGAAACTAAGACAGATGTCACAGCTCACTCCGCATAACAGCTATTCACATAATGAGGCCAACTGTCTTCAAAAGAGAATGAAGACTTGTCAACTTGTGGGGAGGTCCAGGGCTTTGCCATTGCTTCAAGACCAACTATCTTACACATGCAGGGATAAAAGGTCAGAACTGGCCCACAACTGCAAACTGACCCTCCCATATCCTTCACAGAAATATTTTTATTAGTAGCAGGCATATATACTGTATCAAAATGTGAATAACATATCAAGTATATCAAGACTCCTTTGTATATGGATTGTGTTATATCCAAGTAATGCTTTATTCATTGATTGGTGTTAATATAACTGGGATGATTTGCAATGCCAATTACTGTTCATTATGAATAAGAATGGAATAATTCGGCCTAAATAAGATAAAATGAACGAGACTAAATGAAATGTGAATCACTTAAAATTACGATACTAACATGAAACTCTACATCAGTTTCTATAAATCTTTTTATGAGCTTCAGATGTTCTTGTGGTACGGACATAAACAATGCTTGCTTGCTGATGCTTGACAGTGCTAGATATCTGTGACGATAACATCTTTCCGCTCTAACTACAGTTAATAATTGATCTGTCATCTATGTATAACCTATTAATTTCTTTTATTAAAGTATTTTGTCCAGAGTCCCCAACAGAAAACAGGTTTATTTAATCTTAGTCTAGAAAGGACTTCACAACTTACCAGTACCACTAGGTGAAGAACGTTTGTGGATGATATGAGATAGAATTTTACCATTAAGTGACTATTAATGACTACAACTCAGAAAAAAAAATCTGGAAAAGGTCTTTTGTGCTTCAAATATAAGCTGCAGTATCCATTAAGCACTAAAGCAAGCTTGCTTCATTGGCCAGCATCTGATCAGACAGTTCTACATTTACCACATGTGCGTGCTTTCAGAAACATGCTGCCGTAGTAGTGGTGCACAGTCTACCTTCTGTGGCTTTGAGGAGAACCTATCCTCTGGTGCAGATGTCCCTTTCAGTTTCTTTCAGTATTTCTCTAGCAGTTTCATTTACTTGTGGAGAAACCAGTTGCAGACACACATGCACAGTTGTAAATAAGATTTCTAAAAATTACTAGAAAACTAAGTTTGGGGACAGAGTCCAACATTTGTGGTTCATTTTTTGAGAATGCTAGCTGAGATATTTTTGACTGAGTTTCTGTTGTCTCTCCTGGATGAGATTGATCTTTATCCTATAAAACTAGGTATTTAGTTAAAGCTAGGTACTTAGCTGTTAAGATGATGACTAGCTTGCATACTTGTAGAAAAATGAAGTACAATGGTTATAGTTTCCACATGCTGTTGTTTACATTTATGGTTTTGTTTGTTTGTTTTCCTCCAAAGCACTGTGAAGCAAGTTTTTTTCTATGTCCCATTACATTCCCATTTCACATTCAGAAAGGTCTACCAAGCAGTGGTACTATACGTACCACTGATACTTTATATATGTCAAGTGTTCTCACATTTAATATACGCTATGGTTCTAAAAACAAAATGAAAATTAATGTGATTATTTGCAAACGTATCAAGTAATAATAATAATAATAGATACAAGAAAGGTTATTTCATTTAATCTATTTAGAAACAGTCTCATTTGTGTACTAACTCCACTTTGAAAGGTTTGACTATGTACTAAAACGCTAATTTATATTAATTTTTTTTTTCAAGAACTTTTTCCAAGTTCAAAGTACACCTTTTGGCAATGATCCTGTATCTATGTAGTTTTTTTGGTCTTCCTGAAACATTTACATTTTTAAAATCAGATATTGACATTAAGATGCTCTTTCAAGCAAAGCCTACATTGGCTACTATTTGTGCCATTAATATAATATTTTTATTATCATTACTCATTTTCGAGTAAGTCTCATTAAAGTCAATATTGCAAAGAAATCAGCTCAACTAGGATAATAATTTTCCCCTAAGAATATGGATTTTTTTTTGTTTGTAAGGGAAATACCTATTTGAACAATTTACACAGTTTTTCCTCTTTCCCCATTGTCAACTTCCATTGAAGCAAGGCATGTGGTAAGATAATTTTATTTTTGAAAAGTGCCTAACTTAATTAAGCAATGAGACCTGGCAGTCCAATATTTTATTGCTCATTTTCAGTTGTGATGTAAGTGATAAAAATGGTTCATAGTAATTGGCTTAAAATAAATTTCCAGATCAGAAAAACTGTCATGGTAGTGGAACAAAAAAGTTTCACTACTGATTCAAATATCATAGATACCAAACAAAACCCTGGTGTTTCCTATCATAATGCAGACAGATAAATTCATATTTCAATGTCAGAAAAAATAAATTCTAATTTGAAAATACTTGTGGAATTCTGCTATTTTATTTGATGAGAAAAATTTACTTCAAAACTGTTGTTTTATGTCACATCACAATGGAAGATGAATGAAAATTAAATGTATTTTTAATTATTCCAATTTGGTGAAGTAAAAATATAAAATTGTTGTAAAAGCTATTAATATTGCTTGTTATCTTAAACAATTTCATTTTCAGTCTACACTAGACATAGAGTATGTGCTTGGTCAAAGGCTGTATTTGGAGAGTAATTAGACATCCCAGGTAATTAGACATGATTCTAAAGTCACTTTATTTATAGCTATAGGCTAATTGTTCAGTAATCTTATGATCAATAAGAAATGTCAAGCAGGGTAAGTGATATGGAATCTGGAAGAGCCATGTAAGTACATATCTACTATTTAAATTATATTAAAAAAAAAGATTTCAGATAATTTTTCTTTTTCCTTCGCTTTCTTCTTTAGCACTGTTCTGAGACAATATCTTCGCAATTTCCTTAAAATTAGTGGAAATATGAAAGAGATTTGAAATGCAGATGTTACAAAAATCAAGCATTTATGAATAAAAATATGACATTTTAATGATGTCTGTCAATTCAGAGCTGCAGGAGTTTCTTCAGTACTTTCAAAATGTAATGCTTTCTTCCATCTTTACTCATCGCAATGTCATTAAAGAGAACTATAGTTGTTGTTGTATGTTATTGTTTTTGTTTGTTTGTTGACAAATGATAAATAATACATATTGTTAATATTTTTCTACTCTTTACGCATCATTATGATCTATTATTGGTCTCCAGTATCTGCTTAGGGCAGAACACTATGCAATTATTTCTATGATTATAAAAAAAGCACAAAACTTGATTTTCTGCTGTATATGCTGAAAAATCATTAAACTTCATCTTGATCAAAGTAGGACAAGAATGTCCAAATCTACAAATCTCTGCAAAATTGAACATTCACTTTATCAACATTCTGTCTTAATGGTTTAATAAGTTCACTGCTACCAAAAATAAAGTTCTGGTTTAGAATGGGAAATGCTACAACTTATTAAAGGCATCTAAAACTTAGACATATCAGCTAGGATTCATCTCAACAAAAATTAATCTTCTGCAACACAAAACTGACATGAAAAGATTGTTACTTATTCTCTTTATATCTCATAGACAGATACGGGTAAAAAATCCTTTGATCATCTATCACTAAGTCAAGATGTGACCACCTATATCCTCTGCTTTTTCATCTGGAGTAAAGGGACTGTAAGTTTTCTGCTTTGCAGATGTACATGGCTTTGTACAAATTGATTGTGTGCATACTCTGATAAAAGCATTAGGGCTCTTTAAATAGCCAACAGTGAGAGACATATGTTGAGGATACAATTTATTCCATCTGCTTTTGCATCCTAATATGAGAAGGCACTATCTTTCTACTTTGTGAAATGAACTAAATTGTTACCTTTTTTTTTTTTTTACACAGTCATAAATTTTATACTGACTCACATGTAATATAGTTCCTGTATAATCAGGAAATTTATGCAGAATTTAACCTGATATCTATGTAAAATATAGTTCTGGTAATACAGTGAAACAAAAATCGTGGCAAGAAAGCCATTATAGTCTGCAATTAACATAACAGATTTGACAATTTGTGCTGGAAATGAAGAGGTTTTGTCTCTTACATAATTTTATAATAACAATTATAAAATGAAATTGCAATGATGATATGACTATAACAGGTCCTGGTTATAGGTGTAGCTGCACCTTCTTTCTCTTTATGGCTGTTGAATTCGTCCCTCAGGTGTTTGACTTCTTGCTCTTAATGGTCATAATGTAACATATGATTCTTCCTTATACTGTATATCTGTATTAATGTTTATTAACTTGTAATCCCAAGAGTGTTAGGGTAATTTGTTGCACAATAACCTACTAAACCTAATTCACTCATTAGAGGATAAATTATATATGCTTTGTAATATTATCAAGCTGAAAGTAGTCAAGGCTGTACAGAGCTGCCTCATCTTCTCAGCACTGTCAGAAGCAGTTGTGCAAATTTCCATTAATACGTATTTAAGCATGTGACAAAGTTTGCCAGTGGAGACTCAGGCAGTTCAGAAGCTCACATAGTCACATACTAAAGGTAAGCCTTTGGAGAATGCCATTAGCATCTTAAAGGCAATTTTAGCAGAGACGTGTCCCTTGCAAATCTAGCCTGAACGTCCATGCATAGCAATATTACTTCACAACTTAGTATTTGATAATGTTGAGTTAGGGACACCAAGCTCTTTTAAGCACTTTATACTATTAAATCACTTCTCGAATTCAGTTTTTCTCTAGCATCCACGGAACATGAACATACATCATGCCTGTAATTCCTTCCCATCACATCCTTCATGAATGTGCTGTTTTTCTCACTAGTCTTCTTTGCATACACCTGTTCAGAAATTGCTTTAATATTTTCATAGACAAAAGATTGATCCTGAATTTACTTAAGTTTAAAGAATGTTGGTTGTTTCTAAAGCGTTTAGGAGAAACATAGAAATGGAAATATATTGTATGTTAAATATAACAGTTTACATACATAATGAGCTGACTAAAAATAGGAGAATATAGACAAGCCCAGGAGGTTATATTAGTAATAGAGACTTTTCATTACAACTGAACAAGGAGCCCATAAGTAATCATTATGCAGTAGCCTATCTCATGAGGAAACATCTTGCGAGTAAATTTTTTTGGTTTCTTTCACAAACTCTGACCTTCAATTCCCCCTCTGTTGTTGACCTAATTGGATCCTCTGTTTTCAAACAAGTTCTTCTGAATTAAGCAAGGGAGTTATTGCTTAATTAAACGTTTTAATGCTTGTTCAAAACTGACAAGTAAGAACAAAGAAGCCCACCAGATCAAAGTTCTTTTGTGAAGTAATACACTTTGCCATGCAGCAAAATACATACCAAACCAAGAGGCATTTAACCATAGTTATTTCTAATTTCTTCTACTGCTTATCACAGTTCACTTATTTTCTCTTCTGTTGGAGAATATTTCACAGCATTTTTCAATTATAAAGTTCACTTAGTGCAGTAGTCACAACTTGAATAGGCATCCTTGAAAACATTCATTAACCACTATATTTTATGAAATGCTTACATTGAGACTTTACTCCCTTAGTTCCCAGCTTCAGTTTTATATCTTTAAATTAAATGTATCTAATTCTTAACATTTGTTCTATATTCTTTGTTGTTCATTTTCTGAGAATTAATAGAACATGTTTTTGTTTTACAGCGAATAAAACCCAAAGTATATGTACCAAAGTATTTTCCTCAGCATTTCTGGTTTCTGTATCCTCTTCTCCCTTTCTTTGCCTCAGTATTTCTGTTTTCGTTCATGCTCTTTTATTCATTTGAACCTATGTTTCTGTTTCTACAAATTCCTGCTCAATTAATTCAGCTCAATTTTAATATCCAAGACTGAGGAAGAATCATAGAACCATTATGGTTGGAAAAAATTTCAAAGATCATCAAGTTGAACCATCAACCCATCACCACCATGCTCACTAACCCATGTCCCTAACTGCCACAGCTACTCTGAATCTGCTTTTGATTTTCTCTTAGTTTCAAACAGTTGAAGGGAATTTTTGAAATTCAATTTAAGCCTGTAAATGAAGCAATTTTCTAAATACAAATATAAAATAAAATCAAAGGTTAATGTAATTAATGTAAATATACACATATCTGCATCAGTAACAATGTTAAATGTGTGACATGCACATAGAAATAGAATGAAAAAGTAAAGATATGAGATGATTTGCAGAGGGAAAGAAAAAGAACTTTCAATATGTGTCAATTACAATCCCTCTTGTCCATTTAGAATATTTTCTTATAACACTGTTATTAGAAGAATCTTTAGAGTAAAAATATCAACAGAACAATATCTAGTAGAATTTCTTGTAAATACTATTCCTCTTGAAACCACAAGTGGCTTGGAGTATAACAACAGTTTTGCAAATAAAGAGACAAATACAGTCACTTGGAATGGAGTTCATTAAATTAAGAATAGTGAGGGCCAGTCACTTTACAATCCTGTTAGTAGCATAGAGGAGAAAATAAATACTTTTATCTGATTTAGTTGATCTACTTTAGAATGAGGTAGATTGTATCTTAAGGTGGGTATCTCCTTTAGCAGAAATACTGTAGGATGATTGCTCATATGTAGATATTGATATCAGTCTACATTCGGTCAGGTACTAAACACCATTTTAATCAGATGCCTTCATTTCTTACTGCAAGATCATTCAGAATAACACTCTGAAAATTAGCAACATTCTTATTTTCTTCAGGGAAGAAAAAAAAATCATGCACAGTCTACTCCATTTGTCCTTCTGCCATCACATGTCCTGAATGACTTGACTCATCTTCCCTCCATATTCTAGAAAATGTCCACACTGCATTCACAGAGAAATTTCACATTTTGTCGTAACCTTTGCTTTCTAGACTAAATAAATTGACTCTTTTTCTTTCCAATTTGCGTCCATTCCAAATTGAGTTAATGCTTTGTGGTAACTTAAATCATACATAATATTTCAAGGTGATTGTCATAATTGCCTTTAATAACATTGTCTCCTATCTGTTTATATCTCTATAACTTCGAGTCATGCTGCCCTTTCTGTAGTCATAGCAGATAAGTTTCTCCTTTTCCTCAAAAATCCCATTGTAAAACTATGTTCTTTTGCTTAGTTCTTTCTATCTGATGAGCTGCTGTTGCAGATATTACTGTCTTAGGCAGCAGACTTGATGGTGCACATTTTCATTTGCAATTCAACCAATTTCTCTCATTCTAATTCTCACAGTATATTTGATACTTATTTTTTTAATACTGATCATATCTCCAACTTCTTTGTAACAATAGATTTAATTAGACTGCTCCTATTTTTGGAACCAAAATTATTAATTAAAATGTTTTAATTAATGAATAATTATTGAATTATTAATTAAAACCTATCAACTCTGTTTAGTGATGTCTGCAATGTAACAAGAAAGGACTGAGGACAGCCTCAAAATTAAATGAATATATCACTTGGTATTCTCCAGCGTGGAGGTACTAAGAACGAGAGCAAAGACTGGTTAGTGGGGAAGAAGATAACTGAACGTAGCACAACCACAGAAGCAAGATCGTTTCAGATAGATTTCTAGCAATCCCAGGTAAAGTATTAAATGATTTAATGGTCATTAACAAAGGTATCAGATTTACTCTGATGGCAATCTCCCATCAAGATGAGGAGCAGCCAGAACCCACACAAGATGGAGATCTTCTACCCTTGGTGGCTGGCTCTTCAATGAGCCCAGGGTAGGCCCACTCTGGGTCCACCCCCACTCCGGTCATGTAGAGGGGGGCACAGGTGCTCCCTAAGCCAGCCACTGCCCTTCACCAGGTGCTCAATCACTTATTCATGCCGTGATCTAGTGTTTCCCTTACAATGAAATACCCTGAAGAAAGTCTGTGGTTAAAAACAAACAAATAAAAAATAATCCTAGAGTGGCAAAACATATAAAAGAGCTCAGTCAAACTAATACTCTATATCACAGTATGCTGGATACTGCTGTATTTGAAATTGCTAATTTATCATTAGGAAACTAGAAATGGCATATCAACTGAGATGGGAAACTACAATGCCTACTTTTAATAGGGAATAAAATAACAATCAAGTGCTGACTTATATGAATCAACAGTATTGAAAGCTCTGGACAAACTTTTGATGGAAAATATAATCATAGAAATGGAAGAACATAGAAAATGGATGAAATATAACATGCATTTAATAAAGGTAGTTCTTGCCCGATTAATCTGATATCTTTTTGATATGTGAATTTTTAGACAAGGGAAATGAAGTGCTTTTAATCTGTCTGGACTCAGACTCCATGATTAATTGGTTTTTCAGTTCAAACACTCATCTGAATAAATAAATAAATAAATAAAAAGCCATATGAAGAAAAATAGTAACAATCGTAATGATGACAATGAACTGGTCAGGGAATAGAGGAAGTCAGCAATTTTATTCTTTAAATACATCCTTCTTGCATGTATAGGCATACATTTCATCAAGAGAGGAAGATTTAAAATCATAAGAGAAAGTGAAAACAGTATGTTGACAGGTATGGAGACCAGTGACGAGTGGTGTTCCTCAGGGATCAGTACTGGGACCGGTGCTGTTTAACATCTTTGTTGGCGACATGGACAGTGGGATTGAGTGCACCCTCTGCAAGTTTGCAGATGATGCCAAGCTGTGTGGTGTAGCCAACACACCAGAGGGAAGGGATGCCACCCAGAGGGACCCAGACAGATCTGAGAGGTGGGCCCATGCCAACCTCATGAAGTTCAACAAAGACAAATGCAAGGTCCTGTACCTGGGTCAGGGCAATCCCATGCATAAATATGGGCTGGGTAGAGAATAGCTTGAGAGTAGTCCTGAGGAGAAGGATTTGGGGGAATGTGTTGATGAGAAACTCAACATGAGCCGGCAGCGTGCACTTGTAGCCCAAAAAGCCAACCAGATCCTGGGCTGCATCAAGAGAAGCGTGGCCAGCAGGTCGAGGGAGGTGATTCTGCCCCTCTACTCTGCTCTTGTGAGGCCTCACCTGGAGTATTGTGTCCAGTTCTGGGGCCCCCAACACAAGNTCAAATCTAAGTGGAAACTAGCTGCAGTGAGATCCTATAAGACCTTTACCAAGCAAAATTCAGGAAAGGAGGATTTCAAAGATTTAAATTCATCTCAGGATATATTAAGTTGTTAAATAGTTGCAGCTGTCTTGAAAAGTAACAATGATTAGGAAAGCAAGAGAAATTGTACTGTTAATTTTCCAGTACTTAAAATCTAGGAAGATCAATGTCTGAACTAAAACACAATCAAATGCTTTGATAGAATTCTTTTTAGGAAAATATTAAAACTACTTACTTTAAGTTGCTAAAGCACAATGAATTTAAATTGGATTAACAACAGTACTAGAAATAGAAAAGTGTGAAGAGGTTGTTGGTAGGAAACCTACAAAAATTCAATATCATAACAATCTTATTAATGATTGTCAAAGACACATGGGGAACTTGACTCAGCAAATCAAGCTATGTTGCAAGAAAGAAGATGGAGGCAATGGACCAGGTCCTGCGGTCTACCTGCGGAAACAAAAAATCTTTCTTGAAATTGTCACAATTGTGAAAAGTCTGGTGTTGGCCACTGGACATATAACTGGACAATACCTGGATCTAATTCAACATGGCAATTCTGATTTTCCTAAATCACGTCTCTTCATCATAAACAGAAGATGAGCTCTCTCTGAACACTCTCTGTGATATAGTGTTCTCTTCAGATAAGATGATCGTGAAATCATCGTGGAAGAGGAAGGGATGGCTGCATGTGTGTGTGTGAGAGAGAGATCCAACAAGAAAGAAACCCAAAGATTTTCCTTGGGAATCAAAACACTTTTCAAGACAAAGGAAGAAAGAAGGGAGCAGATTTTGTATACCCACTATATCCTTACATGTAGAAATGCAACGAATTGACAAAATTGTCTTACATACACAGTCACTAAGCATATATTGATCATTGTAGTCAAACTGGTGCAGAAGGATGGATGAGCCTTGATAGATGAATAGGTGCAGAAGCTACTGAATCTGTGAGCAGGAGATAGAATTGAGGGATTTTATGAGCTCCTGGGACATTGTATGCCTATGTCTCTTTATGCCATTGAAAATATCATAATATGTTTACATTTAATTATTCTGTTGAGTGTCTGGTCAGTTAAACTAGAAAATAGTGTTTCTGCTCTCTGACTAGATAATAAATGCATAAAACAAAAAAGTTTGTTCTTGCATCAAAGCCTTAAACAAAAGCCTTGTGCATATGTAAGTTCTTGTTTATGATAATATTTAAACAGGATTTAAACTATTGTAGTTCTCTAAACTTTATCTGACTGAGTAAACTGATGCATGTAGAAACTGTAAAAAATATGTATTCAGAGATAAAGCAGAAGACGTGACCTGAAAAGAAATGGGGGAGAGGTTGGAGAAGTAAATCTGCCCAGCTACTCTTTTTGAAGAAGATTGGAAAATTTTGTCTAATTTCCAGAAAATATATTTTTATCCTCAAGATTGCCTTTATTACTCAGTGGATTAATAAATTCTTACTTATCCACATTTCCATAAGATATAATGGAAATAGTTCATACTTTATGTGAAAATATATTTATTTTCTCTACCTCTTAATAATAAAAATTTAATGGACAATAATAACGGACAATTAATAACAAGTTTGGGTTTTACAATGTTATTCCTATCCACAAACAGTAAATAAAAATGCTATCTGTTTCTTCTTTCTGTTTAAATGGCACATTAACATTTTTGTTTAATATAGCACTAGAAGTCACATGGTGTTATTTTATTAAGAAGCATTTCACGTTGGTCTTAATAGCTGCAATCAAATATCACTCACTGTTTGCCCTTGGAGCGTTCTCTTCTTGTGTTATTTACGTAAACAAATCATGTAATACACCTCTCTGATGCAAATCCCATTGATTAATATCACATATTTATCTTGCAACAGAGGACTTCATAGGTTAAAGGTCCATTAGCTAAAAGATGAACAAGTGCAGAAAATGGGAACACACAGAGTGTTTAGTTATGTGAAGTTCTCTGCAACAATCTCCGTAACTCCACTGAAAGTAACAGAATAAAGCTGATTTAATTCTAAATCTCAATTCTATCATTTTGATTGGAAAATGAAGAGCTAAATATTTTATTGATAACAGCTGGATTTGTAGATTCCTGCATTCTGCATGACCTTTCAAAGTTCCTCTATTTTGATATGAACTCCTTTGTTCTCAAGATAAATTATGCAAATCTCCCTGTTGAATTCATAAACTTAATCCAGATAGTATTTTTGTACAATGTTTATAAAATACTTCAGTTTCTTTATGCAAGAATACTGTATTAGTCGTATTCACTAATCCTATTTATATTACCAAGGTTTTTTAGCCCTTTTTGCTAAAACTGAGCTACCATTAATAATTTGGTTGAGTAGAAAGTGGCAAAAGATGGCTTGAGAATGGAGATGAAGTCATATGAAGCAAGCTAAAACATTTTTAAGATACAGAGGTTTAATTATTCCCTGCACTGATCAGGCAATTTAATCGGAACTATGATAAAAACTCAATTGACCAGAAGAACAACACCCTATTTTCTAAGGGTATAATTTGGTTCTATCTTTAATTCTCTTCTTTTCCTTCAGAAATAGAAGTATTCAGTTTCATCTAATATATATACACAGTTGTAAGGAATTTCAAGAAGAAATATTGGATGCAGATGTGACAAAGCACCTATCTTGAACTGTCAAACATCATTACAAACACAATGCTGTCACTAACTTGCATCTTAGCACTGCTTGTGCATAAAATCATACAGGACCTAAGTTTCTGTGAATAGATCCAATGGGTCCCTATTTTCTTCCAATGAGTATCTGAGGTCTACTTGTGTCTTACCATTGAGCCCACACTTTCAAACCCCAGGAATAAGCCCTAGCTGACCATGTAGGCTTCCTCTTTATGCATACAGTTGGCCTTAATCTAGTGGGCATACATTGACAAAAAGATAATCAGGACAGATTACTTAGCAAATCACTTACAAGACTTGTTTAGGAAGCAGAAGACGTATATTTACATCAGTAATTACCCAAAACAGAGCTGTGATTAGAAGGTACCTTGCTTAAACAAAGACTCCCAACTTAAGCAAGAGGTAATAAAAGAGACATAGATTTTCAGAAAACTGGAATCTTGCTTTTAAGACTTCTAAGATAAGTAAACATTTTGGACATGAACATCATATCCTGTTAGGGTACAATAATATGTTCAATTTGTTGATGCTGGAAATTTATGTCCCTGCAGGAAAGGTATTTTGAAGATGACAGTCCAAGTTGGCAAAATGAATTATTTTGCAGCACAGAATGCAGTTCATGAGCCGGGCTCTTAAAAACACTCTGTTAAGAATGGTTCTCTTCCTTGCTGAATGTCAAGGAAGCTTAAACTGATACTTAACTGTAGTACCTAACACCTTCTTCAGCCCCACAAATAAACAGATTGCACAGGTTAATCCTGGATTCTGAAGTTCATAGTCAATGAGCTGCTTTAGAGAAGGATTTAAACTTCTATTTCTTGCTCAGCAGCAGTTTTAACCTTAGACAAATAAAGTCATATTATGGTGTCTCATTTCCTCTTTTATAAAATAAGAGATTTCCAAGGAAGGTTGACATCTACTGGAAATAAATATGACAGAAAATATAATTTCTTCCCCAAAATAAAATTTTCCAAAAATCTTACTCAAATGTAACTCAGGTTTCTCATCTGAATATTTATTGGGATGTGGAGGGAGAGGTGTTTGTGGCTAGGGTGGCAGGAGTTGGTTTAATTCCTTGCTTTATAAGATTACACTATCTGTCTTTTAAATCTATGCTATATGATTATTGTTATTGTGGTAGTTTCACACTAACACCACATCTCTCTTCTGCTCTCCCTCCTCAAAGCAAGAGGAGGAGAAAATATGACGAAAAAGGGCTCAAGGACTAAGGAAAGGACAGAGAGATCAATTCCAATTTTATCATCATGGACAAAATAGACTTGGAGTAGGGAGATTAACATAATGTATTGTTTATTGCTAACTAGATCAGTGAAAACTAAAAGTAAAGTAAAACATCTTCCTTCAACCCATCTTCTTCTAACTCCTCCTCTCAAACAGCTTATGGGAATGAGGTATGTGGTCTGTGGTCAGTCCATAATGCCTCATTTCTGTCACTCCTTCAATGGTCACTCTTCAGCCCTCCACCAATGTACGGTCCCTCCCATGGGATGCCATCCTTCCAGAACTGATCCTTTGAGGACCTGAAGGCTGCAGCTCTTCAGGAACTGCTCCAACATGCGTCTATGCCACAGCGCCCATCCTTCAGGAGCACACTGCTCCATCACAGCTCCCCATGGCAGCAGCTCCCCTAGACCTCCTGCTGCACCACGGACTCATCTTCATGGGCTACAGCTCCAGCCTGGGGCCTGCTCCTGTGGGGGATCTCCATTGGCTGTGGCCTCCTTCAGATCACATCTGCCTGCTGCACTGTGGGCTCCTCCATGGCTGCACGTGGAGATCTGCTCCATGTGGTGCCCATGGGCTGCAGGGGGACAGCCTGCTCTACCACGCACCTCTCTTGGTCTGCAGGCAACTCCATGCCTGGAGCACCTCCTGTCCTCTTTCTGCACTGACCTTGGTGTCTGTAGGACTGTTTCTCTCACATTTCTCACTCTTCTCTCCCAACTGCTGTTGCGCAGCAGTTTTTTCCCTTTCTTAAATCTGCTTTCCCAGAAGCACACCAAGTGCCACTCATGGCTCAGCTCTGGCAGCGGCGAGTCACTTTTGGAGCAGCTGGAGCTGGCTCTGTTCTGACATGGGGCAGCTGCTAGGCTCTGCTCACAGAGGTCACTCTTGCAGCCTTGCTGCTCCCAAAACTTTGTCAAATAAGTCAAATACAATACAATGATTAAAAATTATTTTTTTCCTCCACTATATGCCAGCTTCTGGGATCATTGCATAAGAAGACTTGCCTAAATGACACAACAACAAAAAAGAACAAAACTTTGCTTTGATTTCAGAGCAAAAACATCCAAGACAGAAAGCAATTAAAAATCTTCCTACTTACAGGATATGCCATAGAACTACTACCATGAGTCCAATGGAACCTGGACTATTTGGGATTAAAAACAAATATAAACAAAACAATAACAACAACAACAACAACAAAAAGAAAAAAGAAGAAAGAAAAAAGAAAAAGAAGACTTGTTCATAACTGATATTAATGAAGTTTCTGGGAAGAGACAAGAAGAGAATGAAACTTGTAAAAGATCCTAGTGTTGCAGAGCACCCATTTTAACAAGTAAAACAGTTGTAGAACTGTCTGATGTAATTTTCCCTTCCAGTGAGTTCTAGGTCTTACTTCCCCACTGAGACAGCTGGAATTGAATCTAAAAAGACAAGATAAATTGTGTTGTAATTGCAAACATGTTGTTACTTTCTACAGTCAAATATACTCAATTCCATAGCCAAGTTAGCATCTAGCCAAAGTCTGAGCAATTATTAAAATGCACAAAAGTAGATCAACATTAATGGTAAACATATTACACAGTAAGAAAATATGTACCTGTCACAGCACATTGAGAATCTGTCCAAAGTAGAGAAAGTCTGTGGCAGGAACACAATGATAAACCGTTGTCTAGTGTCTCCTTTTGAAATTGCGTGAAAAATAAATCAAGCATTGCATACTATTTGCTGTATACTTAACATAAATCATAATTACCATATCTTTAGTACTGGCATAGAAAGTAATTTATTTTAAGGATATCATTGACTGTTCTCTAAGTTTTGATTATTTTTCGATCTCATAAATTGCTAATTTACTGCATCAAACGCTGCACATAGACTTTTGTTTAGTTATGCAGTTAGTTACTATTCCATATTTAAAGAGTAAAAATGACTGCTACAGAGGGCCAGATGAAGAACTTTGCAATATATAAGCTCTTCTTTAACGATTTCTGTCATCAGTAATAGGGCAGATGTTACTACTTCTGCATGCCATAACAGCCACAGATTTGAATCACAACGAGGTCTGTGCAATCACTGTAATAAGAGCCACCTTGTCCTAAGGTGACTAGTGTCTAATTAAACTAAAATGAATAAGCAAGATTTTTTACTTTTTTGTTTTTTGATCTGTGAATATGATCTGAAAAACATCCTCTTTTGAGCAAAAGAGGGCAGTTAACCACAAGAGAAGGTGAAGAACCATGGAATTCAGAACATTCTAGGACTCTATAGTGTTCTGAATCACAGGATATTCTTGGAGGAGTTAAGTACAGAAATATGATGCTTCAAAGTATTTAGAGTTATTTTCACAGACGAATCTCTCATTTAATAAGGCTAGCTGAACTGTTTCAGTTAGGGGTGCATCATATATTCTACAGAAAAAAAAGTTAAGAATACATTCACTTTCCCTTTGTTTCTCCATATTTTCAGTTCAATGTTTTGAGCCTATGCTCAAAATGCTAACATTTTGAAAGATATACCAGCAGCTTCCTTAGGGTATTAGTAGTCACAAAAAACTGAAATGTGGTGAAATTCAGTTTCAGACGTTTTTGTTATGAGCAAGAAATCATTTGTATCCTTGTCTATGTAACATAATTTCTATCAAAGGCATATAAATCTTCAAAAAAAAAGAGCATGAAACTGACATTTGAAAGTGAAAACTACGTGAAAATATTAGGTCCAGACACTCACAAAAAACAGTTTTTTCATCATGTAATTCTAACATAAAAGCTGAACAAGTACATTCATAATTCTTCCTCAAGAATGGTTACAAATGTAAACCATCTAGTAAATGTTTTGCTTTGAAAGAAATTACATTCTCACATAGTGAGCTGTAAAACAGAAAAACTGATTTACAGACTGTCTCGACTATTAGCTCGGATGTTGGGTCCTTGGCTCAAACCACTTTCCTGTCATGGATCACCTTTGTGATCTTTGCTATGTTACATAAATGTAGGTATCAGAAAAGGACTTATGTGCCTGAGTTCAAAGCTGTGACCTAGAGACCACTTAATTGTGGAAGAATTTGTACTTTGCAAATGTCATTAATCTTTCTTTTAAAGCCCTTAAAAGTGTCATAATGGAATATTGGCAGAAGTCAATATATTCTGTGTAGTTTAGCTTCTTGCTTAGTCTTGCTACATTTGTGGTTATAAATTGTCCTATGTAGCTTGGCAGGGATTCAGAAACTGCATGTCCTTCTACCTGAATCTTGTATCTAGTGGATATCCTCAGAACACTCCTAAGACCTTCCACAGGAACAGAATCCTCTTTCAAACTATTGAAAGTCATTAATTTATTTAAAAATATATAGAAAAGAAGACAGCTGCCCTTCAGTAGCTTCATTGTAAATATGATGGCATGCAGGGATGGAATCCTTTCATTTAGCTTTATTAGCGTATCATGAGTCACATACAAGGGAGCTGAATCACATTTTGGAGATGACTAACGCTTTCTGTTGACTACAGAATTTACAATGACTAGCTCAAATTTACAAAGCCATTTCTAAGTGCATAAAGTTAGGTGTGAAGAATTACTCTTTGATGATTTCCCAAGCGTCCACATTTTGGATTCCCTTCAGTTTGGAAAGCCACTACACCTCCTTGGGTGGTATCACTTCAAAGTCTGTCATTGGCAGCCAGCTGAAAATCTGCTATGTGGAAGTGAGACACAGGCCTCAAATGTGCAAAGGTGGTGCAGGATCTAACTGGCATATGCCCTAAATACAGAGATAAAGAGGTGAAACTTAAGTATGCTTGTGTAAGGATGCATTGCTCTGGCTGTTGTTATTGCTAGGTTAATGTAATGTGGGCATTACAGTAGTACCCTTGCTACTTTTTAAGAAGTGATCATGATTGGTTTCATAAACATTTTACCTGAATTGTGTTTTTGATTGCTTAATTTTCCAGATGAACTGTTCTGATAAATTAAGTTCCAGGAAGATTTTCTTTTTAAACTCTAGGGTAAATATTAATTATGAAGATAGATATCATAGAATCATAGAATGGTTTAGGTTAGAAGGGACCTTAGAGATCATCTTGTTCCAATCCCCCTGCCATGGGCAAGGACACCTCCTACTAGACGCTCTTCTGTACATAAAATGTCCAAATATGCTTATTTAGTCTCTAAAAAGCAGTTTTTATAACATTACTTGCTTTAATTTTCCATACTGTTTTTCTTTATGTTATGGTTTGGCAGTTAAACATAATAATTATCAGGATTTGTACTTTATATAAAGTATTTGATAGAATTCTTCAGCAGCATACTGTAAATATATCACAAGTAGCAGATGGTAAATCTAGAAACCATTTGTTTAACAATCAAAACAGTCAACAAAAGAACAGATCCCCTTTCTTCTATGCAAGACAGCAATTTTGTACGCATATATGCTTCATAACAAGAAGAAACAATAATAAATAAATAAATAAAAGCAGCAGTATAAAATGCTTTATTAAAATAAATAAAGAATGATACTAGGAAGCAAAGAAAAATACAGAAGAGTGTTGTCAGAATCACAATGTTCTAAATCAGATCTTTTCTATCTTTTTTTTTTTTTTTTTTTCAGAAAATGTATAACAAACCCAGGTCTCTCAGCCTTTCCTCATAAGCGAGATGTTCCAGGACTTTTCTCATTTTTGTCGCCCTCCACTGGACTCTTTCTAGGAGATCCCTGTCTTTCTTGAACAGGGGAGACCAGAACTGGACACAGTACTCCAGATGTGGCCTGAGCAGGGCAGAGTAGAGGGGGAGGATCATCTCCCTCGACTTGCTGACCATGTTCTTTTTAATGGACCCCAGGATACCATTGGCCTCCTTGGCCATCAGGGCACACTGCTGGCTCATGGCCAACATTTAGCTTTTCACTCATTCTCCCACAGGTAATCACGGTAATATTTATTGTAATCTCAGTTTTTCATCAGTTGACATTTCTAATGGCAAATTACAGAATCATAGAATCCTTAGAGTTGGAAGGCACCTTTAAAGGTCATCTAGTCCAACTCCTCTGCGATGTACAGGGACATCCACAGCTAGATCAGGTTGCTCAGAGCTTGATTCAGCATGACTAAATAATAATAACTAAATTATTAATTAATAGTCAATGATACAAATTTTACTGCTTTACATGTTCCTTCTTACCTTGCCAGGTTCAGATATAAATCTGAAAAGACTGTTCTCCTAATTGCCTGATGATCTTGATATTTGCAACACCTATTCAGTGTTAAGAGTTGTAATCTACTAGGCGCTATAGAGAACCCAGCTGCACTGTGAGCTTTAGCTGTATTATACACTTTTCTGAATGAGTCCTCTCTAGAACAAGTACATATGTTATTTCCTTTCATTCCCCTTGACTTCCAGTCATAAGCACCTACCTTCCCCAAACATGGGTCATTAAGTTAGCATTAAATACTTCTTTAGATATAGATAAGTCATCTGAGCAGTAAGTCAGATAAAGGTAGGGGATAAAAGATGGCCTCTCCAAAACACAGTCTTGCGTTTTCTTTCTATCTCCTTATGTCAGCAAAAGGGTCTTCACTCTCACAGATTTTCATTCTTTAGGAGATGGGAATGAACTTCACTCATTCTAGCTATGAAATTATTTCAGTGTTAGGAAAATCGCTTTAGGTCATTCTTATTCTAGTGTATGCTATTTACTAAATGATATGACTGCAATAAAATTTAAGCATTTTATCTAGATGTAAAGTCATTCCTATTTTTACAAAGGAAGACCCAGACAGACTGGATTTTCTTCAGTAGAGATATAAATTGGCTTAATCATAGTTCGCAATTTTTTATAGATAGAAATTATTTTCCACTCTTAAAACAATCTATTTGAAATTTTGGGATTCAACGTACACTGAGATCAAAAGTTAATTCATTTCATTTTCGAAAAACTGAAGTCAAAACAAAGAAATGTGAATAGCATATGCATCATCAGATTATAATTTATAGTCAGATATAAAGGCATCTTGATTACTTATGCTTGGTTTTGATATCTTACAAATTTTATTATTTTCTTTTTTACTTTCTCCAAATATCCATTAAGTGTTAATCATTTATAAAAATATTTAAATTGCTGTAGACTAAGAACTGATTGCCTGTAGGACACCATTAAAAAAGCATCCACTTAAGCACAGAGTTAGTCAATCTCTAATCGAAGTAATATCTTGCTTTACTTTACTTTATTTTTGCACTTTTTTCTTCTCACTTCCAAAAAATAACCAGAAGCCTTCAAAGTCTATGAGAAAATTGCTATTATTAGTCACCACAGTTACAAGTGAAAAAGAACAAATAAATATTTTTATACAATCTGTTTTCTATGTCTCCATGCTGACTGGCATTACAAAAGAATTAAAGGAGGTTAAAAATAGTCAAATCCTACATTATCGTTATTTCAAGCACCTAACGTGCTCATTCTCTTTATAGATTTTAACATACTGATAAAACACTAGCTTTATTCTAGTTCCCTGGGACTTCTCTGTGCCTGTAACTTTTTGAAAATCATCATTATGGTCAACAAAACCATTTTCTCAGCTGTTCTGATAAGTTATTAGATTCAAATTATTAAATGTACTTCCTTTAAATATCTAAGGTTAGAAGATTTTCAATGTTTCCCTGTGTTGCTGTTGGAATGAAAATCATTTAATGTGGTATTTTTACTAAAATACTTTTTTTTTTTTTTAAATGAGAATTATGACCAACATAAAAATTAACTAAGTCTTAAGGAAATCTACACCAAAATGAGTTACTGATACCTGTTTGTGCTTCTGGCACCTAGAAACCCAAACACTGCCTCTTTTACTCATGTCAGTGCAACTACTCATGGAACAAAGTCATATTTTACGTACGTCGGACAGGGAGACTTAAGCCTTTTTAAAGTTGGAGATTGGCTGGAATTAAATCTTCCAGCTGACATATATAATCTGTATTTTAAATATTTTTAAATGTTACATGTGTATAGTATACATAAAACTTAATGTAAAATGAAACTGATCTTAAGGTATAGAATCTATTATTTTGGTTTCCATTACATTTCTTTTTTTTCCCTCATTTGTTAATGTGTCAGATTTTGCCCTTCATACTTTTTCAAAGAACTGCTGTAATTGCCACAGCTGTCCCCTGTGTGTATCAGATGCAATATGTCACTGATCACACTGAATCTCCAGATAAAATGCCATGAGGCTGCTGCCATGCAGCCTGTCACCTGTGTTCAAGTTCTTTCCTATCACGACGCTCACCTCTGACAGTGTCTTGGGAGCTGCTAAATCACTCTAAAAGGAACTATGACAAGAACTGTAATATTGAGCAAAATACATAAGGTATACCAAGGATAGAAACGAAACCAAATAAAAAAATGTTTTTTTTTAATTGTTATTGTTGCTTGTTACAACCTCTTGTAATCTCCAACCTTCTGTCATTTTCATCTAAAAGATAGGCCTGAAAAAAAAAAAAAAAGAGATTAAGCAACTTAATCAGGCAGAATTTATCTCTTTCTTGAGGCTCTCAATAGATATTACTTCCTTCACAGAATCACAAATTCATAGGGCTTGGAAGGAGTCTCTGGAGATCATCCAGACCAAGCTCCCTGCTAAAACAGGTTCCCTAGAGTAGGTTGCACAAGAAAGCGTCCATTAGGGTTCTGAAAATCTCCAGAAAAGAAGACCCCACAATCTCTCTGGGAAGCTTGTTCCAGTGCTCTGTTACCCTCGAAGAAAAGTTCTTTCTCATGTTCAGATGGAACCACCTGTGTTCAAGTTTGTGCCCTTTGCCCCTTGTCTTTTTGCTGGACACCACCGGGAAGATCTGGCCCCACCCTCTTGACACCCACCCATTAGGTATAAGCGTTTGTAAGATCCTCTCTCAGTCTTCTCTCCTCCACGCTAAATAGTCCCAGGTCACTTGGCCTTTCCTCATATGGGAGATGCTCCAGGCCCTTTAACTTGTCACCCTCTGCTGGACTTTCCTCAGTAGTTCCTTGTCTTTCTTGAACTGAGGAGTCCAGAATTGAACACGGTATTTCGGATATTGCCTCACAAGGGCAAATTAGAGGGGGAGGATCACATCTCACGACCTGCTGGCCACACTTTTTTCAATGTATACCAGGATACCATTGTCCCTCTGGGCCACTAGGGCATGCTGCTGGCTCATGACCAACCTGTTGTCCACCAGAACACGCAGGTCCTTCTCTGCAGAGTTCCTCTTCAACAGGTCAGACTCTAACCTGTACTGATGTTGTAAGAGACTGTTTTGGAATCTTTTGTCTCAAAGCTTGCTGTGAGAACTCTCTTGTCTCAAAGTTTGCCCACCTGCCTGCTGCCCAAAGGCTTGCAGCCCAGGGGCAACGAGAGAAAAGCAGCCACTAAACGGCCATCGAGCAGCCTTTCAGACTGGTGCCTTGAGGGAGGCAACCACCAAAGGAGACTTGCAAGCCCAGGCTTGTACTATCTGTGCCTGTTCGTGTGATATGTGACATCCCCCTGCGCTCTCGCTCCCTCACTCCCACCCAGGCCTGAAGATATTCCTGGTCTGATAGAATGGCGTGGGATCCATGGTGGTGACTGTCCCTGCTTTTTTTTTTTTGTAACCCTCGCTCTTACTTGCTATCTTTCACTATCGCCTGCTTCCCCATCCCCGACTCCCTCCTGACCAGAATTTCTATTAAACTGGTCAGACAACATTTGACCTCGTTTGTGTCTCAGTCTCACTCCGGGTATGTTAAAGAATCCCCCTCACTCCAATAATTGGAGCGGGACAGATGTGCATGCTTATTCTTCCCCAGGTGCAGGACTCTACACTTGCCTTTGTTGAACCTCACAAGGTTCCTCTCCACCAACTCTTCAGCCTGTCCAGGTCTTCCTGAATGGCAGCTGTGGCATGTCAGCCACTCCTTCCAGCTTTGTATCATCTGCAAAGTTTCACAGGGTGCATTCTATCCCTTTGTCCAGGCCATTGATGAAGATGTTGAACAAGACCAGCCCCTGTACCAAGCCCTGGTGAATACCACTGACCGCAGGCCTCCCACTAGACTCTCTGCCACTGATCACAAACCTCTGAGCTCTGTCAGTCAGTCAGTTCTCGATCCACCTCACTGTTCACTCATCTAGCCCATGCTTCCTAAGCTTATCTGCAAGGATGTTATGGGAGACAGTGTCAAAAGACTTGGTGAAGTCAAGGTAGACAACATCCACTGCTCTCCCCCCTCATCTATGCAGCCAGACATGGCATCCTAGAAAGCTACCAGATTGGCCAAGTATGATTTCCCCTTGGTGAATCCATGTTGACTACTCCTGATAACCTTATTTTCTTCCACTTGCAGGGAGATGACATCCAGAATAAGTTGTTCTATCACCTTCCCAGAGACAGAGGTGATTGACCTGTAGTTTCCTGGACCCTCCTTCTTGTCCTTTTCAGCCAGAAAAGGGGCTGCTGATTATAGGGGCCATATGTCTCAGCTGATAGAAACTTGAGGATACTGGAGTGATTGCATAATGTGTGGATGCATATGTCAGCATTTGATCACTAGGAAACATCAAGGTGATTTTTGGGAGATAAGTATTGGAGCACCTATGGAGAGCAGAGTTGCCTGAGAGTTGGCTACAGGAAGGATCATGAGGTCCAAGCCAGCACGTGTGGAGAGCATGAGGTCTAGAGATCAGCTGAGAGACACATTCTTGTGTGTATGACTGTGCATGAGGCAACTGGCAAACTGGAGGATCCTGATGCCAGCCACTGGGTAGACTGAGCGTCTAAGGCCAGTTACTGGGGTGATCCACACTGCATATGTGTGAAGCTGATGTACATATGGGTATGTGAGATAACTGGAAGATGACAGGCTTCAAGTCTAGCTACTGGACTTCAGCGTCTATGTAGAGCTATTGGAGGCATTGATATTTTATATATGTATAAATTGCTTGCCTTCATCCTCAGCTGCTGGAGACAGTGATAGGATCAGGCTGTTTTTGCTATGTTTGTGTGAGTGTTTTGGTCTGTGTTAATTTGTGTGGCCAGCCATGTGTGTATGGATATGAGTATTGTGGAAGTGTGTGTGTGTGTCTACCAGACTCATTTGCTCAGCTCAGTCTTGCTGCTGTCTGGACCTAGGAACACAGCACTGTGGCAGCAGCCTCACATCTGTCAGACAACAATATTTGCCAACTCTGAAAATATTGCAGTGAATTTTGTACATATTTGGTTTCTAGGTACTATTAAACTGAATGTTATAAACAGTAATAAACTTACAGAAAAATGTAAGAGGCAATTTCAATCTTTTGGTTCAGATGAGAATTTCTCTTACACTATAGACAATTTCCTCAAATAGCAAAACTCAAGGGACTCCTTCTGTGTTTTCTAATACTTTTGTTCAAAAGCTGCAATCTCTGCAAGACCTAGTTGTGAAGTGTGGGAATGAATTTTGTACTCTATTTTCATTGAAATAACTTTCGGTATTGGATAAAGCTGTGGATAGCCCCTTCTTCAATCTTTGCTGTGCTAGTTCTAAGTATGGAATATTTGTGTGAGTCATAGAAGTTTGGATTTTGAAATCAAAGAAGGGAAACTACAACATGGAAAAGGAAAAATGTGCAGAGAGAGGATTTTTAGTATAAAGTTCAAAAAGATATTTATTTGCCACTTAAAGTTGCAGCAAGCTCTATCCCCAGGTCTTTATTCAATGGAAAATCTTTGTTACTTTGTCTACACTTAGGGTTTTTTTTATATCACACTCACTATAATTAGTATTTGGGGCAATATGCTACTGAAGTTCTTTCCAGAAAAGAGCAAGCAATCCAAGCAATCATTTTCATATCATCTTTCAGAAAAATAAAGGAATAAGAAGTCTACAATAGCTGTTTTTTTGTAAGAATTTTATTCATTTCTTGCATGGTATACTATATGATGAGACCAATATGACTATCGGATTATCACAGTTTATTTGAAGGATACAACAATTTGAAGTAACAGTCTCTTCTTAACCTGTTTTGTGTCAAAGCAAAAATGAGTTTGAAAACTTCACTGACTTGGATACAATATTTGTAATCTGATTTCTTTCTAATCTCTATCAAAAATATATGTGTTTTTTTTTTGTTCTTGTTGTTGTTGTGGGAAGGTTTGGAATGCTTGAATTAGTCATTCAGTAATTAAAAACATTAAAAAAAATTATTAAGCTGAATTCACTGTCTATCTACTTTTCCCTAATATTACCTAACGCAGGAAAGATAGATGCACATAATACTTCTTTTATGCAAACCCAATTTTTAGCAATGTGCAAGGAATTCTCAGATAACAGTATAATCTTTCTTTCTGATATTTCCTGATGGACTTTTCTTCTATGAATGCATTTAGTTGCTATCTGAATCCATGCAAATATTTGACATCCATAAAATGCATTAACAATGAATTTCATGGTTTATATTTTGTGTCATGATTGGACAGAACATAGCCTGTCCTGTCTCTCAAAAACCTTATTGTGATGAGATTGAGAAGATTGTGCAAAATGAAAATAATTTAAGAACTAACTGGTAGCAGTCAATAAAGTGATTTACAAATGATTCAGTAAGCATGGGTTTTGCACCTCACTCTGTAACCAGACTTCAGACTGTGTTTGAAAGGATATCTCTGCCTAAGTTTGATTGACTTTAAATATATGATCCCACAATACTTTTCAGATAAGAACAAGAGAGCCTGCTAAACAAGTACATATTTTGCTTAAAAATGACTCTACGTTTCAACTTAAGAGTGCGCAGATCCTCTGCAGGAAAATCACAAACAGAACTCAGCCTTACGGAAGTTCAGTCCATGTTTTTCCTGAGACAATCCCTTTAATCAGTGGCTGTTCTAGTTCATGTACTTCAGTCACATCTTGCTGACTAGTGTACATTTATATCAGATTTAGTTATAAGCAAGAAGAGTATGTATTTATTACTCCATTATCAGCTATTGTTAGGCAGAGATCTTGAATGCAAGGATCTACCATACAGGTCACATAGACTTGCTGTTGTTGGTTTTTTGTTTTGTTTTGTATTGTTTTCTTCATTTTTGTTAAGGGGAAAAAATAACTTTCATTTTTGGATGAGAGAATTTATTTATAATATGTGAAAATTGCCAAGATATTCATCACAGTCTTTCCTTTTCTGTTCCTATTAACAGGTGCACATACTCACTGTGATTGCATCCTGTTTCTATCAATTTATGTACAGGAATGTTATGTTCTTTTCTATTAAATATTCTGAAGAAAACATATTTTCAAACTCACAATCCTTCTCATACTATAATGAATCTATTTTATTACAGCTGAATGCATGCTACAGAATGTCCATTTCTATTACATTGAAATTCAGTGCAAAATGCCTATTATTAAAATATAGCATCTGTTTGTAATGCTATATACACTTTTACAGGGAAAACAAAGAACAATGCACTTGTGACATTGTTTTACTAGTTGGAGTGACAAAGAATTTCTTTAAGAAGAAAGAATAAAGTCTTAAGGATTAATAAAGGATAAGAACAAATAAAATCGACTTTTCCACTTTTCCATTCACAGTAATTATGATATTTTAAATAATAGTGTTTCACTTAATCTCAAGGTACCTTTTACTATGTTTTCATCCTCTGAATCACAGGTATTTCTGACTTCAGGTAGCATTTTAAAAATAAAGAGGTACAGCTGCATCTGTCTGAGAAATCCGCTGTCCTGGAATGAAAGTAAGACATACATAATTACCTCTCTCACCTCCACCTTTTCGGACCCAGTCTTGTCACCCATTGGCAATGCTATGCTTCATGTTAGGTAACAAAGCTGTGTTATAAGCTGTTTGCTTTCTGATTCTCTCCAGTGCAGTCAGACTGCTTTTAATCAGCTGCTACAGTGATATACAGTAAAATGTAAGATATAATTAAATGCTGTGATAGCTATGTAAAATAGACTGTTCCTCTTTCTTTAAGGAGATGATTATGTTCTTTTCCAGATAGTGAAAAGGAATTGTGACAACAGTTTATTGGAGATTAATAAATTAAAAATAAATAAATAAATTCACAATAGCTCAACTCTACTTTTTCAGGTGAATGTTTCAGGCTTAAACAGTGCCCAGATGTGTTAGTGTGATACACACTCATGTTCCCTTGACATTAACCCAACATTGTGATAGTGCTATAAGGACTGCTACCTCTGAGCCATATTCTACTATGCTCAAGAGAGTATGCATATAGTATGTGTATAGCTGAGGATCAACAAAAATTATTGACAGATTCGTCCTCTCAGATCTAAGGAAAAGAGCTACAGCTGCCTGGGAAGCAAGGTGGAGGAAGCTGCAGCACTTGCTTCCACTGCACCATTCTGAAAGGCTAAAAGGAAAAATTAATGGTGTAAACCGATGGCTTCTGAATCTAGGCTTTTAGCAGACTTGCAGGTGCTAGGCTGAGCAGCACGCAGTGACAGTAGAAGAGTACAGAAAAGAAAAATGAGCCAGAGAGTAAGAATTGCATGTAGACTGGGGTCTGAGAAGAATTACTGATCCAAGTTGTTCTAGTGAAATGGAAGTCAAATGCAGCAGTCCTCCTTTGCCCTGTGAGGAGATATTGCATAAGATAACAGATCCCTCATTGACCTGAAGAATCCAGAAGTGGTACTCACAGTCAGTGAGTAGGACCATGCAACACTCAGGTGGAGAAAAGCTAAATAGGCATTTATCTGCATGAAGTAACAAAACTTTCTTGATGCCATGCTTAGCCACATTCTCCCTGTCATTCTGAAGAAGTCTTTTTTTTCTCCTCTTTTCCAACTTCTGAGTCACAGTTTTGACATGCCATTCAAGGCTGGAGATATAGTACTGTGCAAGCAGACCAAATATATGTCAGGCAAGAAGTACCACGACTGTGAGCAAATGTCATAGGAGCCACGGCAGGTTGACCTTGGCCAGCAGTAAAACATCCACGCAGCCGTTTCTTCAGTTGTCCTTTTTACCATGAGAGACAGGGAGAGAATAAGAAGAGAAAAAGAAGAGAAAAAGAAGAGAAAAAGAAAGAAAACTCAGGGGTTGAGATAAGGACTGTTTAATAAATTATGGAAAAATGAAAAAAAAAGCAAGTGATGCTAAGGCAGTCACTTACCAGCTCCCACAAGAAGATCAATGCTCAGCTACTCAGCAACTAATATCTTGGAAGAGAAGATATGCATCTTCTTATTGCTGACTTTGGCACTTGATAAGAAATACCCTTTTGGCCAATTCAGGTCACCCACCCTAGCTTTATCCCCTCTTTGTCTCCACCTCATCCTACTCACTGTGAGGCAGAGGGAATTAAAAAAAAAAAAAA
>WBMW01005921.1:27989-70805 GCA_013396635.1 Penelope pileata
TTGATACTGCGCAAACACTGTTCAGCAAAAGCCAAAACAGTACTGTGTTAACTGTCACCAGTCCAAAATTCTGCACAATGCAGGCTTCTATGAAAGAAATTAACTCATTCTAGTCCGACCCAATGCAGACTTTCTAGAGGATGCTGATCCTTTTATCCTAGTTAGCCCTACCCACACACAACCTTGTATTCAAGTGTGTTTCCAACTCAAGCAAGATGTCTATTCAAGTCTCAGGAAAGATGGGTGAGCTCATCAATTTTTACTTTTTTTCTTCTGAGACAGGGTTATTGAGAGCCACGTGTGGCCTCTGGATACATTTGAAGAAGACTGAAGAGAATGGTGTGAGAAATAATCTGACAGCGACTTAAGCTGAAAATATTTCCTGTTTTGCTCTTAATTACTGCTTCCTGGAACAAGTTACTTTAACTTAACTCTTTGTACCAATTTTCACATGGACAATCCTGCCAAAACAATGTTATTAACCAGGCCATTTATTATTAGTTATATGTTCACATCCCTCTGTGGGAATATCTACAAAATTGCCTATGTACCAGACTCAGATTAGTCCTGACTTTCCTGGACAAGAGAAAGCTCTGCAGGCACCCCTGAATATACACACACATGGCTTCATCAGAGACATAGCTGACCAGGAGAGCGAGGAAGGGAGGTGGGAGAATCATCTCACACCATAAGTTCACAGTGCAGATGTCTGTCTCCCAGCTGCTTGCATGGTAAGAAAGACCCAGAGATGCTCAAAATTAATGTATCACCACATGCATCCAGTATGTAGGGAATTAAGACAAACATAAGGTCTCATGGGTTTCTATCAGATTTGCAGGCAGCCAATTTGTTCTCACTTTCTGTCTATTCCCATGCTATTCTCCACTCTCTTCACTCCACTCTTCTGCCCTTCTAAAAGAGAAAAGATATCTCACAGATATATATGAGAGACTGCTGCGAGATCTCCACTGTTAGGGACATTCCTGTCTTCTGTGTCACAGGACCTTCACACTGGCCCTGTCTCCTGCAAACTGGGCTGCCATGTCCAGTTGGACATATAAGCAGGGATGATAAGTGTGCTTAAGTGAAAGTCCACTCAGGTTGATGCTTCCCTTGACATTGCCTATTTTCTCATACCATTTACATTCCAGGGTCGATCTACCTGTAAGAAATCCGGTTGCAGAGCATTTCTAGATTATTAGGAAACCAAAAGCAATATCTTAAATACTTAGCTTAAGAGTTTCTTTCCACCACAATTATAGAGTTTTGGTCTTTGATATCTAATTCTTAACTCCTGCTCTTCACTAGGTCTGGTAAGGAAAGCTGTTTTGCTTAATGCTTCTGCTTACATTTTCTATTAGTAAAGGAGACAAACGTCCTTGACGGTGCACATCACATTTCTTGACTTTTCTAAGGATTCAAACTTTGACTTTTTATCTCCCAGCCCCAAGAATGGTTTCTCAGGAGTGAGCTAACAAAGCTATGACAACACAAGCAAGTTTTCTGTCAGAAGAGTTTCTTTTCCACGGGCAGTTGCTACCAACTGGCCTTATTCCTGTAAATACTTCTGCAAACACTTGAATTCTGCTCATCCACTTGAAATTATTCACACATATAAGAACCTGTAGGATTATGACCTTATATTGTAAACACTCACAGAAAATGAACAGATTATGTTTATTTAAAATAAAATAAGAATTAATAAATAAATTATAAATGATAGTTTCCGAACGGGAGGGAAAAAAAGCCAGATATACAAAATACCACGCGTCCTCTTTATCAAACAAAATTACTTGAAGCATTAGGAATTAAATAAATACAGAACTAAGACTGTTATCAGCTACCACATCTTTTATTACTCCCTCTGCCCACAGGTGACTCAAGCCACTCATTATTTTTCAACTTCTACTATTAAAATTTCCCTAAAATATCTTAGATACTGTTTTGCATAGGATTATTTTCCATTTCCTTATGAAGAATTATATTTTCTAACTCACTAGAATGTGTACTAAAATACTATGCGCTAGAATCCAAGCCTAAAAATAAGAACAAGAAACAATGTTATTAGCTGTCTTATATAATAAAGGGATTATATAGTAAAAACTTAAAAGTAATACACAGTCCTGCAACATCATGACTGATTACAAAACAGCTGCCTTCTGCACTCCCAGTTAAGTGTCTTTAACCTGAAGGGAACATTTGTTGTGGCTTAACCTGGCAGGTAGCTAAGCACTACACAGTCACTTACTCATTCTCCCTTCCCAGTAGAATGAGGGAGTAGAATAGGAAAAAAAACCAGCAAAGTTGAACATTTGAGTTGAAATAAAAACTATTTACTAAGAGAGAAAAGAAAGAGACAATGAGAATAATAATAGTAATGATACTAATATATATTTACAAAAAAAAGTGATGCACAAAGCAATTGCTCATCACCCTTCAACTGATGCCCAGCCAGTCCTCGAGCAGCGGCTGCCCCTTGGCCAACTTCCCACAACTTTAGAAGTTTTTTCATATGATGCCATATGTTATAGAATATCCCTTTGGCTAGTTTAAGTCAGCTGCCCTGGTTCTGTCCCATCCCAGCTCCTTGGATCTTTCAGTCCCCCTCACTGACAGGACACTACAAAAAGCTGAAATATCTTTTCCTCTGTGCAGTCACAGTTCAGCAGCAGCTAAAACATCGGTGTGGTAACAACACTGTTTTTCTCCCAAAGCCAAAACATAGCATTGTAACAGACACTATGAAGAGGAAAAAACACTTTCTTAAAAAAACTTTGAAGCTTAAAAAAACTTTCTTAAACTTTCTTAAAAAGAAAAAAAAAATGTTAGAATGTTTTCTGAAAAAAATGCATCAATGGAATTTTGATCTGGCGGGTTCCATCACAGGTAAGCTTTGGCAGAGTAATTGTATTCAATATTTATGTTTATCATATAAATGGGCTTTAAAATCTAGATCTAGTAATGGAGTGGTTTTAATATGAAGCGTGTATAGAATACAGAAATAAGATTAATCACTTGTTTTTTAGTATTTTGTTTCAACATTTTGTTGGTTTTGGTTGGTTGGTTGATTGGTTTTAGGATTTTTTGTGTGTGATTTTTTCTTTTCTTGAGTATGTATAGATCTATTTAATAATAATTTAATAATTTCCTTTTTAGTGGGTGATACAATATTTATTGTTCATGTTTATAGAGTTAACAGCAGCTGACTCTGTCATATATATTTTTCTAAGCTTCTCAGGTCTTTAGTCATCAAAATCACCCAGGGAGAGATTTGCTGTAAATCAGAACAGATACTTCTGTGCTTGCTCTTTCACTTTAGCTATACTGTATCTTTTTAAAATGTGCTTATGGAGGTAATTTTAGTGTGGGTGTATTTAGTTACCTTTGTATTTTTAGCAATCTTGATGAAGTAAAAGATCCCCCATGCACAATAACTTGCATTTTCTACACTCAGACTTGAAGTATAACACTTAAAGCTGCCCCAATTGCATTGATTTGAACAACACTGTATGTTATTTTGTGACTAAAGACCAAAGAGAGCCTGAACAAATCTACTAAGGCCATAAATTTAGAAATTATCTTGGCCAAATTTTGTTTTCATTTTCCTTAATGTAAATCAGTATTTATAACTTTAACTTTGGTGAAATTAATCCAGGTAGACATCACAAAGAAGATGACTAGATTTTGACTGCCTAAATCAATATCCTTTCTTACCTGAGTCTATTACAGCCTATTACAGCTGTAGTTAAGGCTGTAAGTATTTTTGCAAGGCCTGGATATGAGACAGGCAAGTTCAAGATCGATTTACAGTAGGGACCTGCCTTCATAGCCTGTGCTTCACTGAGCAGATGAGAAAAGCCTGGGGAGGCTATGAAGTTCACTCTTGTCTGGATAATAGCTTTAACTATGAAATTGTTACAGATCCTGAGCAGGTGGTCTTTTTCTTTCACATGTGGTTTTGAAATGGAAGGAAGTAGAAGTCTGGGTCTACGTTTTATTTACACGTATAAAGTAGTGGGGATATTTTTCTATTTTCTACAGTTATGAATGCATGTATAACTTCAGAAAGGGTTGTAGTTCCTCAAGTGGAAGTCAGATGGTCATTGTAACTTTGTAATATGGCTTAGATGATTTTCTTTTAATTATTCTGGAAGAAATCAAACTCTGAAAATGAAAGTTCACAACAGAAGAGTTCCTCAAAAACCTGAAGTCTTTCTCTGTGGCTCTCCAAGAGTGCCATCCTTTTAAGAAGGCTGGACATCTATGTACTGTTATAGTCCAGCTTGGATCTAAATGTTAGATGCAACTTCACCAGGAACCATGGAAGATTTCAATCCAACAGGTATGTTGTAACCACATTTACACAAAATTCAGTCACACTTGCCATTTTTCTGTACACGTAATGTGTTTCAACCCTGCTTTTTTAAGTCGACTCAGCAGTTAGAGCATTAATTTCAGATACAGAAGAACTGGGCTTCACTCAGTCTCTCTGCTTGAAATAATTCAAAACTACATTTCCTATACTTTGTCCTACTAAGTTGGTATGGGTGGCTTGAGACAGTCAAAATCTACAGTAAATCCTACTTTAAAATTCATTTTAAAGAATATTTTAATTCATTTTAAAGCATTTTCACTTTAAAAATAACTTACCTAAATGGACATTTTACTACAACAAGATGAAGAGTGAGAAGGAGGGAGAAAGAGAGATTGTTCACCAACTTCATTAAAATATTCACATTATTGGTGGCAGTGGGAGATTTTCAGCTCCAGTCTTACTCTAAGGTTCTAAAAATCAACAGATCTCGGGAAAAGGAAAGGAAAGGAAAGAAGGAAAGGAAAGGAAAGGAAAGGAAAGGAAAGGAAAGGAAAGGAAAGGAAAGGAAAGGAAAGGAAAGGAAAGGAAAGGAAAGGAAAGAAGATAATTTTCTGTGATATTTAAACAACTTTGGGGAGATTTCATTCTTCTGATTATTTAAACTGATATTTTAGTGTTTTAACATTATAGCTGCCAGCTCAGCATGCTGGTTATTATGGATCATCTTGACATTCTTACCTATTTCCAGCTGCAGGCTGCAAAGGTGTATAATTATTCTGGTATTCAGTGCTGTAGCATTCTGATGCCTCGTTAATGGTTTTGTTTGTTTGCCTGTATGTTTTCCCATTTTGGCTTTACTATCTGTAATCTTGAAGAACCAGTCTCACCTTATTTCTCTAGGGACAATGTCAGGAAAAATATTTCTTTTACACATTCACAGTTTTGTTAAGCAATGAAGCTTTATATTGGTGTGTATCATGTTTTTTATTCTAGTTTCTGTCTTTTACAAGTAATTTATATGACAGTGTTGCAAAAGAGAGAATATTTATGAAAGAGCTGCAGAAAGATGCGTAAATTCAGTTCCACTTAAACCCTAAGCAGAATTTGAATATGGCCAAGAGGTGAAATATATGAGGACTGCTCCAAAAGTAATGCCTCCTCTTTTTCTTATGTTGGCCCACAATGTCAGAAGTAGATGTTGGTGGTATAGCAGTTGAGATTTAACCTTTCTGCCAATATCCTGTTAAATTTTATTGCCATGTAACAGATGACAGCAGAGGGACAGTCTGGCACAATGATGTCTGACACAGAAGTGCATATGAAGCAAAGGTTGAATTACTCTATATGGAAAAAATGGCAGTGGTTGACATTCATTGACACTTGCTGAATGTTTATGGAGATGAAACAGTGGATTTGAGCACAGTGAGGTGGTGGGTGGTGCATTTCAGCAGTGGTGACAGACACAGTGGATCATCTCTGCCCACGTAGATTTTTACAAGCTCAGCATGCAGGCTTTTGTTCATCACTGGTGAAAATTCATGGCTAATAGTGGTGACTGTATTGAAAAAAGAGTGTTTTGCACTAGAATTTGTGAGAATTTGCTCTATCAAATAGTGTTACTGTTCTCTTTGCATCTGTTGTAGTTTACATAAAAATAAATAGGAGGTATTACTTTTGGAGCAACTTACGTATGATTCTATGATTACCTGGGAGGAGTTTGTGACATATCTTCAATTCAGAGTGATAGTATTTTTCGCTGAAAGACCATATAGGCACTCATGGTCTGTAGCACTAGGTTCAATTGACTCCCTTACCAGACACATTCAAATCTCATGCCACTCTTAGATTTTCTTGATATTTGCATGAAGGAAGTTGAAGTTGGAGGAATTCAGTTCCAAACCTTTGCTTCACACACACTTCCATGTCAGACACCATTTTGTCAAATTGCCCCTTTGCTACCATCTGTCACACGGCAGCAAAATGTAATGGAATATTGGTGGGAAGGTTTAATCCCTACTGCCATACCACCAACATCCACCTCTGACGTTGTGGGCCAATACAATAAAATAGGAGGCATTACTTTCAGAGCATTCCTTGTAGAATACCCTGAGTTGGAAGGGACGTACAATGATCACCAAGTCCAGCTCCTGGCTCCACACAAAACCACCCAAAACTTTTGTGTCTCATCCCACTTGGTGGGTTGTGAGGAATCCTGGTGAACGTTTGGAATCCTGCCGTATAGGGCACTCCCTCTTTGACAGGGGTTGCAGAAGTGACAGAGTCAGACAATGACTCAGAGGAATAATACAAGACAGTTTATTGAGCTTTCTGAGAATAAATAATCAACTACTTTAAGGTAAATCAGGCTACTTTCTAACAACAATTAGTAAGCTTTATGGATAAGAGTACATTGGTTTTATTTCCTTGTCAACTACTTTTAGGCAAGTTTAGGCAATGGCTACTAAAGAAAAATGAATAAAAGAAGAAAAAGGAGGAGAGGGGGAGAGAGAGAAAGAGAGAGAGAGATTTCACCACTTCCTTGGACCTAGCATTGTCTTGAATCAGGGGTCTTGATGTGGGTAATGGGTCGACAAAGGTAAACGTGTGCTCACCTTAGTATATTCTGGTTGGTCCAAGATCACTCTCAGGGTGTCAACGCGTTTGAGTCTAGAAGATTCAAGAGTTTTCAGTGAGGGTCTCTGGTGGTCGTGCACCTCCTCTTCAGTTAATACTGATGTTTTTTCCTCAACAGATATTTTTTCCTTAGATGGTGTTTCTCAGCCGTAAGAGGAAAAAGATGCTGTCCATAAGAGGAAGTAGAGATAAACAGTCTATCACTCGGTTTCCACATAAACCTTACAGCTTCTGACTTGAGTCATTTAGGCCCCATTCTGTATTGTTCTCTAGTTGTTTGAGTCAGCACAAGTCAGTCTCAGACACTGTGTCTAAGACCATTGTCCAAATACTTCTCGAACTCCAGCAGGCTTGGTACTGTGACCACTGCCCTGGGGAGCCTGTTCTGNGGGTGTCAACGCGTTTGAGTCTAGAAGATTCAAGAGTTTTCAGTGAGGGTCTCTGGTGGTCGTGCACCTCCTCTTCAGTTAATACTGATGTTTTTTCCTCAACAGATATTTTTTCCTTAGATGGTGTTTCTCAGCCGTAAGAGGAAAAAGATGCTGTCCATAAGAGGAAGTAGAGATAAACAGTCTATCACTCGGTTTCCACATAAACCTTACAGCTTCTGACTTGAGTCATTTAGGCCCCATTCTGTATTGTTCTCTAGTTGTTTGAGTCAGCACAAGTCAGTCTCAGACACTGTGTCTAAGACCATTGTCCAAATACTTCTCGAACTCCAGCAGGCTTGGTACTGTGACCACTGCCCTGGGGAGCCTGTTCTGCTGCCCGACCACTCTCTCAGTGAAAAACCTTTTCCTATATCCAATCTGAATTGAATCAGATTGATAAATACTCAGACCTGAGTTATCAAGTGATAAAAGTTTTACTTGCAAAATCTGTGATGTCTTACATTTCCTAAGAAAGTCACTAAACCAAAAAGTAACTCCTATTTTACAAAAACAATGGACACCTTCTAGCCAGCATCACAATGTGGATGCTACAGTGCTAGAAGAGGCAGAGATTCACAGAGCTTGTTTAAACTGTAGGATCATTGTGTTTACTTGGTTAAGCTTCACAATATGGACTGTATGTTTGTTTGTATGGATAGAGCAAAGGAATAGATTAGGTGGAGTCTAGAGGGGTCATGAAGGCAGGGGTTCGTTTGGAGAATGTGGGAGAGGCTGATAGATACAGAGGTGTTTGAATGTCTAGTCAAAGAGAAATACAGCCTTTCTGAACTTTGTTTCCTCCTCAGCATTTCTTCTCCTTTGAGATGAAGGAGGAAGATGAGGCAGAGAAAAAAATATTGTCAGCATGATGTACTATTCATCAGATAACGGTTTAGAGAGAATATCCTATTAGATTTACTGGGTGACGCATTATTAGGACTAAGAGCACTGCCTTTCTAGCTCAACATTATTCTATTGACAACAAAAACATGAGGACAAAAGCAGGTGAGTGTTTTTGCTAGAAAGGAATGGAAAAGGAAGGGAAGAGGGGAAGGAGGTCCCGATGGCGAAAGGGCATTCAATTGAGTGGCTCAGCAGCAGAGGAAAGCAGAGGATAGTATTTCATAAAAAGCCTGATGCAAATTTGTTTTATCAGATGTGTCTCTGAAGTAGAAATCAAAAGAATTCAAGTTCTTCCTTTTTCTTTTTCTCAAAGTACCAAGCCTCTCTCCCTTACTGCACACTGCTTTCCAGTGACAGCCTGAAGGCATACCCTTTGTTTTGGTGGAGCTCTGAAGACCCCAGGAACCTACTGAGTGTGAGCTGTTGTACTAATTCAATACATACTGCTGGCTTCAGTGCACATCTGTCAGTCTTGCAAGAAACCTTGAGTTTAAAGAAATAAAAAAGGAGATGAATAAAAATGAATCAAGCTTCAGTAATTATATTCCAGCCACTGAGTTTCCAGTAAAATTCCCAGTAAATGTACTTATGTTTTTCTGTGTATATCCAAATTTACTGTGAAGAGGGAACATAACCTGACTGAATGTGAATTAAGCTCATTTTTACCTAATAAGTTAAATATGTTTACAGGAGTGCTCCATCTGCCTTATGCCACAATATGATTACACCATCAGGAAGTATATAGATAGATAGATATCTCTCTTGCTAGTTGCAGTGTGATTTTTCTCTTTGCAGTGCTATTCTATACTGTGATATATCAAAAGGAAGAAAAATACAAAACAGACATGTCCAACCTATGTCCGGTGCTGTTCTTTATTAATAATCAGATCATTGACTTAAATTACTTTGAGGCCCTTCATGCTAATGGCAGAAGCAGTACAGACACACACTGACATGAATTGGTCCCAAGGTGTTTTCTGAACTAGTGAACTTGTCCAAAGGAAGAGCAGCAGAAGGTATTCAACCTGTATTCCCAGCTCATCTGTTTTCAGCTGATGGCTGAGAGACTTGCAAATATTTTCCTTGATTCTGTTCAACAAGAAATAAAGAGAGCAGGGATAATTTTTCACTCAGCATTTAGCAGCAGTTTTTAGAGTAGTAAGATATATTCCACTTTGAACAGATTTCCAGTAAATCTGGAAAGGCACAAGAGGTAGAAGTGAACAATGAACCATACTGAGTGACAAAATGACCTTAAAGTCTACAGGAAGAATATCTCGTTGGTGTTTATTTTTGGATGACAGCCGTGTTGAACTGATTTTTATTTTTTTGGTTTTGGCAAAGATTTTAAGATCAGAAATGGCATAAATAATATCTACGGTGACTTCAAATATACTAGAAAGGAATTCAGTTAGGCCTCCAGCCTCTGGTTAATGTATAAATAGATCATTTAACTGTGTGCCGTGGTTGAAGACTAAATCCTATGCTGACCAAATGACATCATTGACCGTTTTGCACGAAGTTTGAAGCAAAGGATTGTCTCATAAGTTCTAAGGTCAATGCACAAGTTTGGAAAGAACTGAGAAAATAAAACATCACATGCAGTAGAATTTGGCAGTGACACAGATTTTCAATGAGCCGTCAGGAAGAAGATGTGAAGCAGAGGTAGTTACAGAAGAAATTGCTAAATAAAATAAATGAAAGAAAAGACAAAGAGTGAATTTTGCAGTCATATTTTAACACTATTCATTTTCCTATTTAGTTAGACAACTCACTGTTGAAGAAAAAATGAAGAATTACAAAGTTGACTCTCTTACTACGCAGTCTCTTTTTTATTTTTTTGAGATTGAAGTGAAATGTTCACCCTATTTTTGGCTAAACAAGGAGCAGCATCCCTATAACAAACTTTCTGTGATATCTGTTTTTGTGATTTTGTCAAGAATCACACAATATTTTTTTAAATTGAAATTGAGCTCTAGGAGGTATTTTTTTTCCTTACTTGGAATCACATTTTTATTAAATAGCAATGAATTATCAAGCACTTATGTTTGCAGATTTCATGATGAAAATGTGGCCTGACTCTAACTCCCGATTTTAGGTAAAAAAAATACAAAGAAAAATAACTTAATTTTTTCATTATATGTTATTGTTATTGTTTATAATTTTATATGATATATATTTTTTTCTGTTATTTAGATATATTATTATGTATGTGTATTTGCCTGTCAGGAGTTATTAATGCTTTTGGTGTCAGTACTGCACTTTTCCCTATTTAGCATATTGCATAAAATAGGTAGTGTAAAATCAGAACACATTGGTTCTGTGTTCAGTGCTGTGATGGAAACGGAGAAGCAAGCAATAGCCACTTATGTGAATATAGATATCTGAATACTGCCTAAGCACAAACATTACTATTGCACTCTTTAAGGGAAGCATGGAGGACTGAGACACAGCAGGAACAGCTTCTGTCAACACGGCTGCTAAATGAAATATCTTTTCTTGGAAGAGAGGAGAAACAGCAGATTTCTGTATTTTCACCTTGGCATAGTTTGATTTAGGCAATGATTTTTTACAATTAATGTATCCAAGCCCCAAAACATTTTTAAACCTTTGCTGGCTGAAGTGAGGATCCATGGCAGCCCTGGAAACTTTACCCTACAGACTTTGTTTTCATGTTTCCCATTTCAGTGGCATATCCCACAAGAGAACAATTAACTTCATAACAGAGATAGGTGATTCTTCCACTCCTCCTTTTGGAAATTTGTCTGAGAAACAAGAGTCTTTAAAGTCTAAATAGTTCTTTAAGTCTTTTAGGAAATAAGAAGTGATAGGGGAAAATATATCTTATGTATATGTATTTGTTAAAAGAGCTAGTAACTTGAGAGGCATTCTGTGAAGACATAAAAGTATGATCCAATTAAAACCAGATGACAGGGGAAAAAAGTCATTCTGAGTCTAGACATAAGCTTAATGACTGAAATTCATATAAACTTAAAATTAAATACACTGACATATGGATTTTTTTCCTTTAATTCAAGAATCGACATTCTGCTTATGCTTGAAAGGAGAGCTTGATGTGTTAACATTTTGCATTTTTTTCTGCTATTTTTTAAAAAACTGATTAAGAAAGAAATGAAAAAATCTCTCAAAGAAAACGGCTGTGAAAAATTGTGTTCTCTATAATGAATAGCATTAAATCTCATAGATGAAAATGTGGCAGTTTAATAATAAAGAAATAAAGGAAAATATTCTGTTCACATTGGTATATTCTGAATGTGATATGAAATTAAATTATTCTATAAGATATTCCATAGCTTTGTGAGAATCTATCATTCTCTAAGCTCTGTAGGATTTTAACATACAAAATTCCATTTTTGAATGGAATTTTTCCAAGTTTCATTTCACGAAGCAGAAGTTTCTCTAACGTAAGTCTTACTACAAAGTGCAGAATTGTGTTGAAAAGTTTAATGAGCATGAGTAGTAAAGATTCATAAGACCATGTGTATTATATAAGGCAGACAAGAGTAATAAAGATTCATAAGGCAGTGTGCATTATATAAAATGATTTTATTGTTTGTTCCTGAAGCTAGTGCATTCTGTGACCATACAACTGAACTCCTCTGACACCTAAACACAGTGATGACTTCCAAACTGTCAACTGAAAGGTTTCCAACCCATGCCTTCTTCTGAAACATAACCAAGCATTTCTGTAAGTTGTCATGGTGGTTCAATAGTTTTGCTAGTTCTCCCCGAGCAGATGTATCAAAAACCAGTTTAATAGTTAAGCAATGTGAGCAATTATGTATCAGTACTCTACCCCTTTGTAATTTCCTAAGGATGTAACTATAAAAATTAGGTGGCTAATACAAATGATCTGTATTTAAGGGATGGGAGTACAACCACAGGAACGTGCAACAATATTTTCCAGTGAGTTAGAAAACCAGCAGCACAGAAGGTATATGTGATGATTTAAATAGCTTATGTTGACTGATAATTTATAGAAATTCCACTAAATGCAAACACAGCAACAGCAAATATAAAGACGAGTCAACAATATTTAACTCTGGAGCAACCAAAACCAGCTAATGACTACAGGCAATTTTAGTAACAGGGCAATGAGATAATGATTATCTAAACTTGGTAATGAATCCCTATATACATGTGTATATCTATCTACAATCTTTCTACCTTTTTGCAGTGGTCCTATAAAATAATTTATGAGATAATATAAATGGCAGCAGAAATTTATGGTAAATTCAGTAGCTCACACTCGTTAGTAGCATAGAATTCTGGTTATGAAAGACCTCCTTCTGCCCAAATCTCTACATTCTCCAGACATACAAAGGTCTGCAAGATTCCTCCATTGGCAATTAGAGGCCAAATCTGCACCACAGGAGATCCGTGTATGTCAAAGTTATATGGAGAAAATGCTCACCATTGGAACAGACAATTCTCAGCCCTTAGCATACGCAATGTTGAATCTCGTCTGCAGATCCAATCTTGATTTCTGAGTTGTGCTTTGCCTCCTTGTGATGCTGTGAGCCATGAGGAACTTCTTTTCTCAGCTATCCACTCTGTACTGCTGCTCTTCTGTTGAATCTGTTTCAATCCAGATAGAGACTGAGAAACCATTTCTTTGGCTTTCTTTCATTTACAGCTGCCTTAACCACACACTTATTGCCTTATTTTTGCTATGTTCTACTCATTATGCTGGCTCAGCATCTTGTTAGTTCAGCAATTCTGTCATGTTCTGCAGATGTTTTAAGGTCCAGCGGTTATGCTTACTCAGCAACTGCGTTAGACTTTGTCTTACCCCAAGCAACGTCAAATGCAGTTTTGCAGGGCTTAGCATGAATAGCATCATTAAGTGCCCCCATTAGAGGGGTTGGTGATATACTGAGGCCCATCTATGCTCAGCCATCAACTTCACAGCAGAAGCAAACTGTGTTAGTTTAGTGGCTCCCTTCCTCTGTCACAAAATCTGGATTCCTTTGGCATTTTGGACTTTCAGCCACTCAGTTTTTTCAGATTTGTTTACATGTAGTCAAGAAAACAATTCTGAATCAGTGCCTGTCTGGGTCACTTGTATCTCTTGTCAGTAGACATACTTCAAGTGGAACTGCAGGTTGGTCTGCTTAATACAAAACAATTATTTCTGTTTTCTTGGGTGGGGTTCATCTTTGAACTCTGAGGCACATGATGTCCACTTGATAATCTTATTTCAAACCTGTACAATTTTCTTGGAAACTTCTTGGGTGGGTAGGAGTGATTGATTTTTGCACTGAGAAATCGTTTCACTTCCAAGTGAGGATGTTGAGAAGACATATTATTTCCCAGTGTAACATAGGACTCCATGCAATGAACAAATATGTTGCTGTTTGGCTAGTGCCCAGGCAAGTCTTCCCTATCTTAAAAGATTTACTCACTTTGTTTGATCAAAGGCCTGAGTAGGGCAAAGAGCAGATGGTGGCTTCTGTGGCTGCAGAGTGACAGCACCAGGAATTAGCCCCAGTGTGAACAAGCAGAATGTCAAGCCAAAAGGAGGAGGATTTGGTTGACAGAAAGCATTTCTACAGGTGACTTGCTGTAAAAATAGCATATGTTTAAGGAGCCTGCAGACTGTTGTATGAATTTAATGTGGTCTATTTTGTTGGAACCAAATGTAGAGCAGAAGAATTAGAGAAAAAGCAGTGCTGGGAAAAAAAAAAAAAAAGAATTCTATGTGTGTTTCCAAAGGAACCTGAGAGACCACAAGTATTGAAAATGTCTTCAAACATTAATGAAAAAAGTATTGTATTTATTCCACACTAGAGGAATGATGTGATACCTGATATGGTCAAAATATCCCCCCTACCACTATTTGAATACCAGATGTAAATTTGTGTGTACCTTAAGCTCCTTCCCAGGTCCACATGTGCAGATGGAAGTCATAATTTGTGTTTTAATTAAATATAGAATGTGTGCCCATTCTTTGCACATTAAATGTTAATGACAAGAGCATGACATAAGTGTATATTTATTTTTTTAATAAATGCAGTCCATGGATTTGAAGGTTGTGTTGACATCATAGACTGTTTTCCTCCCCAGTTTTATTAATGTTTTTCCAACCTGTTTCATATTTCTCTAAAATGAGCCACTGCCACTCTCAAGTAAACTTTCTGCTAGTGGCTACAATCAAATGAATAACTGACAGACAACTGAAGTAAGCAAAGAGAACATTTACCATTCCAAACATCATTGTTGCTGAAGCTAATTAAATTAAAAAGAACATCCCGGATATCCTTATAATGTACAGGTTCTGTTTTGAGTTTCTTTTTTTTTTTAATTTTTTATTTTTATTTTTTTTTATTTTTTACTTATTTAAATTAATCAGTAGCTCCCTGTCACTCAGTATGATTCTAACAGAATTCTGAAGCATTTGTAATGACCTTTATAGCCTAAAAGTTCTCTAATTTATCTTTTAACTATCAATATAAAGATTACTCAAGTAAATAAATTAAGTAGTTTAAAGCCTATAACTTTTCAAAAAGATGTTCACTCAGTATCAATGTTGTTTTTTTTTTTTCCCTGAGAAGACTGTGAATTGACCGGTATTGAAATGCTTAATGACTTTTTCATAGTGTCTCAAGGTTTTTTAACATTTTTTGGGGGTGTTGTTTTTTATTTTTTTGTTTATTTTTGTTTGCTTGTTTGTTTTTTTTTCCTTTGTGCTTGTTTTGGATGTTTTGTTTGTTTTGTGTTTTTTTGTGAAAAAGACATGTCCTGTTCTTTGAACAAGCTGAAATGTGTTAAAAGAAGTCAGGAGTTTTGAATCATGTAACAGTCAGAGAATCAAAGAGAACCAAGGCAGATCTTCCATTGTCTGGTGCATTTGTTTAGGCTTAACCAAGGCAGAGACTTAAAGCATATCTGCAGTTTGAAGAAAGTATCTGAGGAGAGTAAGAGGTCAATGGGAAGTTTGGTAAAGTAAAGAAGAAGAACAGATGAGGAAGGCTAGGGGTCAGTGGAGGAATGAGAGGGGTTGAGCTGGGATCAGAGGAGTAAATGGCCTTTGTGCGAGCAAGAGGCTGCAGACTGAACTGGAGGAATGTAGAAGTGAGGAAGAAAAAAAAGCAGTTAATATATTAACAGGAACCACAGATCACAGATTCTTCTGGAAACGATTACTATTACTGATAACAACAAATGTTCCATTCTTCGCTATCTTCTCACAAGGATGCCATTTGATGTAAGATACAGCTTTATTCTGGGGATATATTCATACACTTTGGGAGTTTTATATGTCTCATTCAGCCTGCACAGAGTTGTGAACTAGTCAGTAGTTGTTAGCAACAGTTAGGGTTAACAGTTCTTAAATTTGTCTGTGAGATGACTTCATTTTCTTTCCTTGTGTTTTGCTGACATTAGTACTTGTTCCCTGGTGCACACTGACCTAAATAAAATTTGAAAGGACGTGCTTGAAATAAGGGTTTCCCTATTTGTTGTTCAGAGTGAATTACCATTTTTGTCTTGTAATTTTTGTTGTTATAGTTTTTTTATTACATAAATTAAGCATTCAAACCAATGTTTGCTCAACTCTGTTCCTTGCTCTGTTCTACTGCCTCCCTTTCTCAAGAACCATTTATTTGCTTTTAGTCATTTTAAAAAGCAAAAGACATATCACGTGCAAAGCTACACTCTTTCACTCATTCTTATCCTGCTCTTCTTTCCACAGAATATCTCCAGCAGAAAAGTTATTATTTCATGAAAGAGCATATCATTCTGATTACAGCCCAATTAATTACTAACATCTACAAATAAAATACATTAAGACTGTCAAAAATTTCAACCTTCATCAGAACACTATGGAGAAAAACTGCTATCTTAGTGGGTTTATGCATTTTAAAATGTCATCCACTGATATTTAGTATTCTGCTGTCAATTTTTATATTCTCAAAGAAATAAATTTAGTCTTTCTATTTCTATTCTTTGAAAAAAGATAGCTATTTTCAGAAAAGACATTTTTCTAATAGATTTCTCTAGTTTTAATGAATCTAGAAACATTTCTCTCTGGCGTTCTGCTTGTACAGCTGAAGCACAGAATTTAAATGTTTCTCTCTGACTTAATGCATCAGTGTCAGGTAATATTCTTCCCCCTATACCATGTGGGGCTCAAAAAAGTTCGCTGCAGCAGACATTTATGCTCCTCCTGCACAGGCACCCCCAAAAGTTCCAAAGAGACAAGAGGAAAGAAAAAAAATGTGGAACTAGAAAAATGTGCTGTGTTTGACATTGAAAGTGTGCTCTAGGATTTCATTTTGTTAATATTTTAATATCTTAAAGTATGAAGTATGTATAGACAAGCATGACAAATTGTAGCTAAGCAGAGAATGGTCCATTATTCATACCTTATCACAGAATCATAGAAACATAAAATGGCTTGAGTTGGAAGGGACCTTAAATCTCATCCATTTCCAATGCCCTTGTCACAGGCAGTCTTGCCACCTACTGGATCAGACTGCCCAAGGCCCCATTCAACCAGGCATTGAACATCTCCAGGGATATGGCACCCACAACTTCTCTGGGCAACCTATTCCAGTGCCTTACCATCCTTTGTCTGAGTAAAGAATTTCCACCTGAACTAAATTTCCCTTCTTTCAGGTTAAAGCCATTCCCCTCGTCATATCACTATCAGACTGTGTAAAAAGTCGGCCTCCCTCCTGCTTGTAAGCTTCCCTTGGGTACTGAAAGGCCACAATGATGTCTCCCTGGAGCCTTCTCTTCTCCAAGCTGAACAAGCCCAACTGCCTCAGCCTTTCTTCATAGCAGAGGTTCTCCAGCCTTCTGATCATCTTTGTGGCCCTCTTCTGAAACCACTGCAACAGCTCCAAATCTTATTTGTTCTGGAGGTCCCAGGCCCCCCTGGACTTGAGGCCTTCCAAGGGCAGAGTAGATGGGGACATTCACCTCCTTGTCCCAGCTGGCCACCCCTCTTTTGATGCAGTCCAGGAAACAGTTGGACTTCCAGGCTGAAATCATACACTGCTCATGTTCAGTTTTTCATCCATCAGGACCCCCAAGTTCCTCTCTGCAGGGCTTCTCTCAAGAAGTTCTTCTCCCAGTCTGTACATATATCTGAGATTTCCCCGACCCAAGTACAACACCTTGCACTTGGCCTTGTTGAACCTCATTCAGTTCTCATGGGCCCATTTTTCAAGCCAGTCCAGATTCCTCTGAATGGCATCCCTTCCTTCTTATTTTTCAACCGTATCACTCAGCTAGGTTTTTTCCAAAAAGTTGCTGAGGATGCACTCAATCCCACTGTCTAAGTCATTGGTAAAAATAAGACACATTATGTTACTTCTTCATAGCTTTCTGAGTCAAATCTGTCATATTGTAAAGAGAGAAGTCATATGAAAAATCTTTTAAAAGTGTACCAGGTAACATAAAACCACAGACATGCACAGTAGAGAGTGCTTTGTGTTCATGCTGAGTCTATAAAAACTAAAATATATGCTGAATTATTAGCATGAGTCCTAAACATTGCTGGATTTGGATTATTACTGATCTGTACTGCCTCGTACTATATTTTTCTAAGGAAAACGCAAGGTATATTTTAGTTATTGAGAGATGGTGAGTTTATTTTCTCCTAATATTTAATTAAAATCTTTTATTAAATATCTGCATTCATTAAAAAGAAGTCATTTAAAATGACATAAAAATATTTTTATTTTATCTAAATACCTATTAATAGAGTAGTTAGTATGTATTTGTAGAAGACAAAACAAAATAAAGCATAGTCTCCTGTTGCCTTAAAATTCCTCCAGCCTCCACAGGGAGAGACCTATTGCATAAAAGTGAACACATAGAACAAAAGATCTGATCCAAAGAAAAAGAACTAATTTCCAGAATTTTGTATGTTAGGAAAAGTCACCATTTGAACATGAAGAAAAAATAAAAATGCAAAGCTGATAATTGATTCAAGAGAAACTGTCCGTCATAAAAAAAGCATTGTCTGTCACTGTTAGTAAAACTAGAAGGACTATTACAAGAACTATGAAAACTTCTATGTACAGATCATATAGGATTTAATCTGCTAAAAACAAATAAAAACTGGTAACAAAATCAGATAATCAACAGATTAACAGGGTGCAAATTTTTTGCACTGTCACCCACCATTAAATGTGGTCAGATTTGGTCTTTGCTGAGCCAAAACATACAATGATAATAATAACATCAACAACAGTAATAATAATAACCTAACTAATCAGGTGTTAAGCATCTAAAGAATTTAGGTTTTTGACTTAAAATGTTCATATAAAATACAGGACAACCGTATCTATATGTAAAATAAGTAAAACAGACTGTAGTAGCTCCTACTCTTTATGTTAACAGATACAGATGAGTGGCAAAGTCAGTCACTTTTGCTTACATAGTCATTGTACACATAATAGCAACTCATCTTGATTTAGTATAGGTTTAAAAAACACTTTACAGAGGAGGTCAGGATCACTGAAAGGCAGCTCAGATGAGAAGTGACTTGTTTAAGGACATTCATCAGGGTCATGAGTAGAAAAGAGATTCAGGAGCTCTCCTCCAGTGCTTAATCTCAACCAACACTACTAGATTTACTGTGACAGCTCAGTGTTATTCCAGATGTATACTCACATTTCTTCCCCATTTCAAATATATTTTTCGATCTGTACTCATAACCCTTTCTTGTCATTTCCTAAGCGCACTGTGGGGAGCAGCCTTGCTCACTGAAGCGGTTCCCAAAGAAGCAGATTTTGCAGACATTGCAGCAGATTGAAACTGATAATTGTGAAAACTGTAAAGCAAAAGAGGGATTAATCCAGATAGGAGATAGACAATGTGCCTTTTGTAGCCTATCAGAAAGCTGCTACTCAAAATTGTGCAAATTGATTATTTAAACAGTATCCACATCAGCTCTTTATCACTATTTTTTTCTTGAACATGTCGATAATGAAATTGTTCAACAATTTCAAACAATGATCAAATTTATGAAAAATCTAATTTGTTTTCATCTGTGTGCATGTGATTCTCAAGCAATGAAGGAAGTGAAAATTGTTCATTACTGGAGATTCACATTATTACAGGATCCTTTGACATTTCTTATATTGAAATATAATGTAAAATTGAATTTATTTATTTATTTTGCTCTTATGGCAGTTTAAAATCCATAAGTCATAGAATCCACTTTATGCCTGAAAATTGAAAAAAAGAAAAGGCACAACAGAAGGAAATAAACAAGCTGTGTTTAAAATGATGCTGTGGATGTGGAGTAACATTTATTAATCTTTCTATGAGGGAAGTTTATTCAAAAGAAAAGTAGTTAATATCTGATTCATTGAGAAAGATATATTTTTCGGTTATACAGAATAGTAAATCATTTTGGGGATTATGTCTCTTGGTACCATGTCTGAAAAGGTTATTTAAGTCTAATCCTAAAAGTATTGGGAAAAAGCACATCAGAAAACAGAGCACACCTTGTGTTATAAAAGTTTTCCAACACTGCAGTATTACAAATGTGTAGGCAGCAAATTACAGCAGTCAGGTTTTTGAAGTGTTTACAGATAATCAGAAATTATCTGCTGCCTACATATGTACAGTTGGCAAAGAAGTTATAGTTGGATATCAGATTTTATTTGCCTTAGTATTGAGAAAATAAGTTTTTCAAGAAAATTTAAAGAATTATATATATAAAAAAAATATTTCAGAGACAAGAAGTAAGAACAAATTCATTATCGATCTTGAATTGAAATTAACAATAATATGTACTTTTTTAAATGCATCAGCATAAAATTTAGGAACGCACTTCAGAAAAACAATACAAGTTATGAATATATGAAGCAAAATTATTTTTAGTTTCTAAACATAGTAGCTAATCATAGGTTGGATTTTTCAAACACAGCTTTTCAGTTTTGTTGAAAGAAGGAAGGAATGACTTTTGGGTAAATCTGTAGATAAACTCCATATTTTTCAACATCTGTGACATTATGCAAATTTTAGGTGCTCTCCACAGTCTTCCTGGGAAGCCTGCATAGAAGCATACAAATTATAGTTTGCAACATCTCCAAGAAGTCATCTGAAACTATCCAAATGATAGAATCACAGAATCGTTAAAGTTGGAAAAGACCTCTAAGATGACATAGTCCGATTGTCCACCTACCACCAAGATTGCCCACTAAACCACTAAACCATGTCCCTTAGTACCACATCTAAATGTTTCTTGAATACCTCCGGGGCTAGTGACTCCACCACCTCCCTGAGCAGCCTGTTTCAGTGCCTCACCACCCTTTTGAAAAAGATTTTCCTAATACCCAACCTGAAATTTACTTGTGGAAACTAAAGGCCATTTCCTCTAGTCTTATCACTACATACCTAGGAGAAGAAGCCAACACCCACCTCACCACAACCTCCATTCAGGTAGTTATAGATAGCAATAAGGCCTCGTTTGAGCTTCCTCTTCTCCAAGCTAAACAATCCCAGTTCCCCCATAAGAATTGTGCTCCAGATCCTTCACCAGCTCCAGAATTAACTGTGACTGAATGCTGAAAACCATTTGCCTAACCATCTTCCTAAAAGCTTTCACCACTGGAGAGTTCATACCCTCCTTTGTCAATCTACTAGAATGTTTACTTGGCCTTACTATTTATCTATCTATTGGCCATACAATCTATCTATCTATTTATCTAGATATCTATCTATACATAAGGAAGGAGGAAGAAGGAACGAAGGAAGGAAGGCAAGGGAGGTGACTGTCCCCCTCTGTTTTGCCATCATGAGTCTTCATCTGGAGCGCTGTGTCCAGATCTGAGGCACCCAGCACAAGAAAGATATGGAGCTGTTGGAGCAGGTCCTGAGGAGGTCCAGAAAGAGAGCTGGAGCACCTTTCTTATGAAGAAAGGCTGAGGGAGCTGGGTTTGTTTAGCTTGAAGAAAAGAAGGCTCCAGGGAGACTCCATTGCAGACTTTCAGTATTTAAAGGGAGTTTATAAACAGGAGGGAGGAGGACTTTTTACACAGTCTGATAGTGATAGGAAAAGTGGGAATAATTTTAAACTGAAAGAAGGGAGATTTAGGTTAGTTGTTACAGGGAAATTCTTTCCTCAGAGGGTGATGAGGTGTTGGAACAGGTTACCCAGAGAAATTGTGAACATCCAATCAAGATCAAGTTGGATCGGGGCCCTGGGCAGCCTGATCTAGTCAGTGGCAATAGGAGGAACAAATTTATATATTCAAGCTATCTACTTATTTAAAGTGAAAATAATTATCACTTTGACACTATTTTAAAAGCGTTAAATTTTATAATATTGGATTAAGTAGAGAATAGTATGTGAATTAATGAAGAGTATAGGACCATCACCAAAGGAGATAAAAAAACATGCTGAATTCTTCATGTTACCTTAAAACATCTCTGAACAGAGGAGATACTTTTTATTTTGAAAATATTTCAGACTATTTTCTTTTTACAATTTTAAAGCTATCTCTGCAATTCTAGCCTTTACTTATAATCTGCTGCTTTTCTACTATCTATAGTGTGGTGCAAATACTTTCTGGTACGAAATTGCTATAGCATACTATATAAGACTGTTGTCATGACTCCTAAATCCTAAGATCATCTTTGAAATCAAGTCTTCCATGACTTCAGGTCTTTAGAACTGTTACTTTTTCCCCACTTGAAAAAGATTATAATTTATGTAGGTAGCTCTGAAAATAATGCCTCCTCTTTATTTCCATGGAAACTATAACAGATAAAAAGAGCACAATAACACTGTTTGATAGAGCAAAATCCCAGCTACGAAACGCTATTTTCAACACAGTCACCACAATTATCTATGCATTTTTGCCAGTGATGAACAAGTGCCTGTATGTCATGCTCATAAGAATCTGCACCAGTATAGGTGACCCACTGCTTCATGGCTGCTATGACAGCAGGAAAATGTTGCCCATGCACTCCGTCTTTCATTGGCCTTAACAGATGGATGTCAGAAGGCACCAAATCTGGACTATATAGTGGATGTGGTAGCATAGTTCAGACAAAATTGCTAATGTACTCCACAATCTCCAGACTGGTATGGGGCCTGGTGTTACCATGCTGCAAGAGAAAGGTTGTCTTCTTCTCTGGCTTGACTCTGGAAGCTCGAGCCTTCAGCTTAGTTAGCGTTGTGATGCAGCGGTGAGAGTTAATTGTTTGTCCAGATTCCAGGAAATCCAGAAGGATCACCTCTTTCTCATCCCAAAAGACAGTGCACGTTACTTTACCCACTGAGGGCTGTGTCTTGAACTTTTTCTTTGATGGGGAATTCACATGTTGCCGCTCCATGGACTTCCATTCTGACTCTGGCTTGTAGTGGAGTAGGTCCTGATAAACTTGCATATGATGTTCTTTCTGATGTTCTTTCTGTTCCTGTGTGATCATTGGTGGGACCCACCAGGAACAAACTTTGCAATATTGTAATGTTGCCACCATTGTTTCCAACACATTGAAGCCAATGTGCAGCTCTGTGCGTAGCTTCCACAGATTCACACAGATGAGCTGATCAAGACGCTCTTCATTTCGTGATGTGACAACTGTGCATGGTCATCTGGAGTAAAGATTGTGTTTCACATCTCTTTTGCCACTGTGATATCACCTACCACCTCACTGTGATAACATCCACTGTTGGTCTCCATAAATGTTTAGAAAGCATCAATGAATGCCATGGGTGCAATTTTTTCTGCATGGAGGAATTCAATCACACACCTTTGCATCGCATGCATTTCCATGCCAGATGTCATTGTGCCAGACTGCCCCTCTGCTGCCATCTGTCACACAGCAACAAAATATTTGTGGGAAGGTTCAACCTCTACTGCCATCATCCATCAACTGTTCAACCTCTACCAGCATCCACCTCTGAAGTCATGGGCTAACAGAATAAAATAGGAGACATTACTTTAGGAACAGCTCACATAATTCCCTATTTAGATCTGCACAGAGAATGAGTCCACATCATATTGTTACAATCAGGGAAGATGTTGCCTGCAGCAGTCTTTCTCAGGTTCCAAAATTACTTTTAAGGACTGAAAGCTGTATGCTCAGCAGCAATGAAGAAAAAGGGTAGTACATATAAAGAGGAGAAGAAAAAAATTATATGAATGATTGGATGGAAACATATTTGCAAAGAAAATAAGAGCAATGGAAAATTCATTAAAAGTGCTTGACAGTTGGAGATAGAACACATTTGAAATGTAACTTCAGCAAGTACAAAGTATCTGTAGAAATCTCTGTTCAAAATAGTGTCTCTTTTCATGGGTTAATGTATTTGGTATATTTTATTTAATGATGATGAGGAGAGTTTTAATGAAGTGAAAAATATCATGATTTGAAGTGAATTCTTGCACTTTTCTCACTAGTCTGCACTAACTGAAATTGCAATTCATTGCAATTTTCTAAGAAAGTTTAATGATGAAATTCTCACCTCATAAAAAGATAATTCGGAAATACCAATGATTAGAAAAGTTAGCCCGTCAGTTTATTATAATGAAATCTTGGATTTTATTGTAGGTGGATGCTGTCAGCAGAGCTGGCGATCAAACCTTGCCCACGGGGTATCCTGGTCTGGGCCGGTTCTGCACTCAGTTTCATCTTTTCTATGATCTCTGTGCTGTGTGCACCAGCTTAGAGATGTGATTGTTTCCTTTTTTTCTAGGACTAAGTGTGCCAGAGGCACTTGCTCAGTAATTCCCCCTCTCTTTCCCACTCCCCTTGTGTCTCCCTCTCTCTCTCATTATCTCCTATTAAGCCCTTACCACTTTCTCAAAGTATGTGTAGATTGTGGACAAGATTCCTCTTGTCTTCTAGTGCTTTATATCTAGCACTAATTCACATACTCTAACATTTTACACTCCTACTACATTTTTATTTACGTCCCAACTTAAATATGTTTAAAGTGTTTCTTGCTCAACTATATTGTGCTCATCAATGTTGACAGAGTTTAGCAAGTACTTAGCTTCTGACAGAAGCTACAGAAGATGCCTGGGGGTACAGTATGAGCCCTGTGGGAGATGAAAGCTTTGCTAGTTCTCCTTTCCACTGTTCTTACCTCTGATAATCTTAATGTGGTACAATTTGCCTTTCACAGAAGGCCATTGCTGCAGAGCCATGATGGAAGAACAGTATACTGCAGCTTTTTAAATGATATGTATAGAATGTTTCTATTATCCAGGCAGCCATCTCTGCCAGAAAGGTATTAGGTCGGCTTCTCTGTCTTGGCATAATATTTCTGGCACTGCTGGCACATCATCTGTTGTCATTCCAGCCTACACTGACACAGAGAGACATAACTTTAAATACATAGTATAAAAAAATATTTGCATTACAATACTTCAGCAAACTGAAGGCTACATACTACAATTTATGAGTGACTTTTATAAAATTTGTTTCCTTTAATTCTCTCACCTGTATAGATAATTATACAGAACGATCTCTTTTCATTTAATATCTACTTTCTTTTCCCCCTACAGTATTTGCTCCTTAAAGTAAAATTGATTTTGAATAATTCATCAATGTGCTAGTAGTGTTTTTGACATTATTTCCATTTTTTCTGTTCTACAGGCAAATAGCTTTTTGTAGATCTCTTCAAAGTGGCTTTGTTATTCTGATTTTTCCTTTTAGGGTATTAAATACTAAGTAATTATTCATTGAAGGTATACAGGCAAGCCAATTTTATCAAAGACAAAATGGTTGGTAGGCACAAACTAAAAGTTTAAACTAACTAGGTAATTCGATAGTTTTTCAGAACTGTTTTTCAATAAAACTTTTAGAGATTAGACTTCTTAATTGAAAAATAAAACATCAAAAATTATTTTCAAGTACTCATGAATTAGTTAAAAAATAAAAATAAAAATTCTAGTAATTACAGATACCATTATCATTTGCAAGGCATAAGATGTCCTGTTACATAAAGTAATTAAAGCCTATATTAGCAAAAGAGACTTCTGCTTTTAAGAAAAAAAGAAAAATCAACTTTTATATTTAAAGTTGTTGAAGAAATTATTTTTAATATGACTAATAAATGCCATGTTACAAATTATCAAGAAATTTACTTATTTAAAATATTTAATAATGTATCAGTTTTGATAATAATTAAAACATAGTATACCACTGTTGTTTTTGTTAAAGATGGTTTTAATTCTATTTTTAGTTAACCTTAAATAAAATAAAATCTGAAGGAAAGGGGATTTTGTAGAAAAATATATCTACACAGGATTTCAAACAGTTAAGATTATTATTATGTTTTATTGTATTTTCCATTTTCTTAGTCATCTTGAAAAAGAAAATGGAAAATCAGGACACTAAAATTCTTCTATAGCAAAACATTAAAACTTATTTGTTTTCTATGTTCAACCTATGATACAAACAGAAAAAATTCTACATTTTCTCTGAAATTTATGAAATGTAATACAGCAATTTAAACTTATTTACGTAGCATTTTGACCTTATTAAACAATCTGATAGCACTTTGATTTAAAAATACAAGCATTTTCATCGTATCATGATGCATCATTTACACCAGGTAATTTAAAATATATTTTGCTTTTTCAAAGAAGAGAAATAAAGACTACATTTGTACCTGAAGTGTTTATACAAGTTTCCTTTTACAGCACACGTTGTTGTAAAGGAAACAGTTATCCCTTTTGTACAATTTCTACATAGTGACATATTTCTTGTTGACAGCACAAGCATGAAAATTAATTTTCTACAATGCGTTAGTTTGGCAATATGCCTAAAGGATTTTTCCTTGTCTTCGCATGTATTCTATATTTGTACTCCATTTGTTTTAGAAGTATTATAAGATCTTCAAGGTACTACTACAATTATATACAGATTAATGGACTGCAAATTCAGAGGGGACAATTAGGCTTCTAGATTGACATCCTGTGTAACAACTATATTTAGATTTACTCAGCACTGATATGAAGATAATAATTAAAATGTGTCTACTTTGAAGGCATTCCTATCCAGAAAGTATAACTTTATCCCATAGCTGCAGTATGAAATATATGGATGAACATGCAGAGAGAAGGAGGAGGGAAAATGGAAGAAAAAGAAAAATTTGGGATGGTGAAAACAGTCACACAACAAAATTTCCAGATTTCTGTGTATCTCATCTTTGGGTCATAGATAGTCTGTATGACTCCTGCTAGTTCTCTAAAATGTGAAAAAATCTAAAAACGTGTGAAGACCTCTGTTATAACAGATTCCTGAAAATAGAAGATACAAGTGCAGTTTCCCCCTGAGATGGGCTTTATATGGACATTGTAATGCTTTCCAAGAGCTGACTGAAAAGAGGTATTGTGCTACCAATTCTGCCATTCTGTGCTGTAATTTGATGTGAAAGAGTTTAAAGTAATAAGCACATTTTGCTGTCAATTTTCTCACTTTTGCAACTACCAAAGAGCTTTTAAGTTTGCAGTGTTTTGGTGGTACTAAAACCTAGGAATACTTGTTGTATCTACCAAAGAAGAAACAGAGAATTCAGTGATATATATGTGGAAAAGCTGCAGTGTCAGAACAGAGCAACATGCATGGTACCATGCGCATTTTTTTTTCTAACGATCTAGCACTATGTGAGCATTACCAGGTGTCTGTATTTCAACCAGTCTTTTTGACAGCTTAAATACTCTTACCTGACTATATGTATTTTTCAGTTGGTTACTACTAGTAGTAATAATAGAGTCATTATATACACCCTCTTGCAACAGAAGTAGAGCGAAGTAAGACTACATCAGATAATAGTGTTCTTTAACCTAGATTTAGTACTATAAAAGTTAAGCAAGTTACATGGACTACCCATGTAGGGTCTTACCAACATAAACAGAAAGCTCAAGTGAAGCAAGAGCCTGAGTTGAATGATCTCCAGAGGTCCCTTCCTTCAAATTTGCGTTCCTAAGAGACTTCGCTCAAATTCCACTGGTTCTGATGTCATTGTGCAGCCATTTAATTTTACACAGTACAAGCAATTTAAGTCAAGAAAAAGCACAGTACATGGACCAATTTTTACAGAAACAATGCTCTCTAGTTCATATATTTTCTCTGATTTCACATTCTCTCATAGTCACATGAAAGATCCAGTTTAATGCCCAGAATATTTTTTTCTGTTTCTTTACTTGATGTAAGATTTTTTATCCGTTTATATTTTGTATATATTATTCATCAAAATGCTCTCTTATTTAAAGATCTATTTGAGGAAACATAGTGAGGCTAATAATAAATTCTTCAAAGTGGAACTTTGGGTCTTTTTTGCAAATAGCTATTTATAGAAGTTCTTTCACTTCTAGTCAGTAAGTCATTCAGAATTCAATTTTCCAAGTTACTTATGCTTTGTTCAATTAAGTAGGTGACAACATTCCTCATTTAGATTGATTTGATTTTCAAAGAATAGATGCTTCCATCTATTATCTTTCTAAAATCAAATATTGTTCACATATGAACAGAAAATTCCAAGTATTAAGTAGATTTTCATAATTGCCTAGAAAAGATGGATCCCAGTATTGTATATCATTATTTAAAATAAGAAAAATAGCAAGAACTATAATTTAATTCTTTTTCTGAAAGTCTATATTTACATGTGGTACATAAAGTCTGCTACGTACAGACTCTGTCTGGCCTCACACATTTTTTTTTTCAAATTAAAAGCGAGAAAGGTGTTGTGTGAATCCTGCAAGACTAACAGGAGATTGAAATTCAGGCAGAATAACGTTCTTACTTCAATCATAGAATTGAGTAGCTGAGCATAGATGGCCATATAAGCCCTTTGCATAAGACTGTATCTGAGACAACGGAAAAGTTTGTCAGATTCCACTCAAGTTCATAGTAGTAGTTTTATTTCTAAGTATTGTAAGTAGCAGAGAGCAGTTTCCTGAGAATCAAAATGACAGCATCAACTCTTGACTTCAGATGTGGAAAAGTATCAAGCTTATATCCAAACCTGCAAATACTTTCTCACATGCCTGAATTTACATAGGCATTCTGTTGTGATAAAGCATCCAGCTCTTCTTCACCTTTGACTAGGAAGTTGTTGCAACTGCTGTCTAGCTTTCTATCAGCTTTCTATCTCTACAGCTTTACGTTGTGTCTTGCTAGTATTTATAGGAGGTGATTTCCCTCTTTTTTTTTCTTTTTCAACAATATTTTGAAAACAATATCTACCTTTCAGTGCAAGTGGTTGAGACTTGACAGGATGTAGCAGACGGTAAGGATGTAATGTGCTGTCCACTGCTTGAGACTTAGTTGCGTGGATGCCTAGAAAGCATAGCTTGGTAGGATTAGCAGAATTAAACTCTGGACTTGTTCTGAGAGCAACAGTTTCTAAACTAATTTCTACCACTTTGAAATTTTGTTTCCAGCCTCTGATTCACCAAGTTAATCTTGCAAGGCTTTTTGCAATCTGTTGAAAAGCACTGAAAGAACGATTGGTTTTTTTCCCCCCCTTTCAAAAGTAAGAGCTAATTAACAATAAGGACATGCATTACCCATTTTGAAATACAAAGCCATTACCGGCTAAAGCAGTGGTTTTAAGTAAATAGAAACACCTGAAATCATTTGTTTTTTCTGTTTGTGGTGCTCACACACAAAGTTTTTAACACTGGAACAGTGCGTCATTTCAGCCAATTGCAGATTTTGTTATGATTAAGCTGTAAACCCTTGAAAGTAAGGATTTGTCATGGAAATGCTGACACAGCCTTAACTGAAGCAGGGTGAATGGCATGGCATGGTTCTCTGTACCAAAGAAGCGCAGTCTCAATTGGCATCAATCTCTGTATACACAGCCATAACAAAAGGGGAGCCGGGAGCCTGAATATTCTCCCAACACACTTAAAAGATCAGTGTGAATTGTGAGAGCCTTGCATGTTTTTGTTTGTGTGTAGCTAGACAGTGTGCTGTGCTATTCATTTTAGGTTAAGCTTGCGGTGCTGTCTAATAAGTGGCCCTTGTACAAAAATGTGATCTGTGTTTTTCCTGATATTTGTATGTCAGGCAGCTACACAGCAGCAACTTCTGTAATCCCTTCTCCTTCAGTTAGAGCTACTAGAAAGGCTTAATAATATCCCAGAGGCAAAGATGAAACAGTATCTCCACAGCTACTGTTTGCTGTAGAGAGCTTTTGAAGTCAAGCTTAAGATGTCTTTATTTCCCTACCAGAAAGATTTTTTTTCCCCTGCTTTCTACAGCATTGTCATGATGATAGCTTTCTGCCTGAGAAATATTCCAAGAGGCTCCAGCGTTCCCATAAAGTATTACAGAATGAGAATGGCTTTTCATCAGGGGCTCCTGGAATTTGTAAGTACAGTTTGTCACTGCAGAAACCCACAGCTATGCTACCAGCAATCACAGTTTAAAATTCCACATTTTCTTTCTTATTGGGTTTATAGCAGCCTCAGTCTTTGCAAGCAGTTTGCTACTGCCTGGCTCTTGGCTTTTAGCTTTCATTTCTAATTAAATCTAAACAGAGTTCACCATGCAGTTCCCCATCTGTAGATCATTTTTCTTTTGTGTAAGAAAATGAAATATGGTAAAGCTACCAGATCTGTGCATAACCTTGTCAAAAGAAAGAGGATAACATCATATTAATCTATATGATTATTGATCACAATTATAATGATTATAGTTAGACTTAGCAGCCTCAATCATTTCTCAGTCCCTATTGTATCAGGTGCTATGCACTCATGGAACAGAAAGGAAGTCCCAGAAGAGCCTAACAGTTTATGATTTCGGCAGAGTACAAAACAGAATGGTTTCAAAGAGAGGAGACTTACAACAAAACAATGGAATGGCACTGACTACCACAGCTCTTATCAGTGGATTACCTCTGTTAAGTCTCTTGTTAATGTAAGATTCTAAATGGAAGGAAAATAAAAAAGAGAAGTAACTTTGAAAATCTAATACCTGAGACTGAGCATGGTATCGGGGATTCAAGGTAAATCTCAATTTCTCAATGGCAAATCAGAGATGAAAGGTAGTGCTTGGACATTTTTAAAAGCCAAGAAGACCAGAATGTATGTGTATGCAGCAGAAACAGAGTTGTGCAGAAATATATGTAAAAGAGAGCAGCTAAAACTACTGTTTTGCAGTATCATTCTGAATTTATATAAACAAGCAAATTGCTTGGGGAAAAAAAAAAAAAGAAAGAAAAAAAAAGTGATAATCATCCACTAACTGAAAGAAGCAAACTTCAGGAGAATTTGCTACTTGTGAAAATTGTGAAAAGATAAAAAAAAAAAAAAAAGCCCTTGCGTATACAAAAACACACAAAAAAATCCCTAAAACTCAAGTAGTATGTGCATATGGGCATCAGTATATTTATGTTGAGGCCACTATTTAGATTCCAATGAAAGAGATGATGTTGATAGCTACACAGGAAGGAAGACTTGAACAAGTTGTGTTTTAATGAGGCTGAGCTATGTCATTAATTGAACAATTAAGAAGTAACTGTAAGCTGAAATAAAGTAAGGTCAGATTAGGAACGAACAGTGTTTGAAAGTGTCAGGAAGCAGAGTTAAAAGCGTGTGTTCTAGAACATATTGCCATTTTCTCTGTTATTTCAGCACCATCAAAACTATGTATTTAGTAATTTTATGGGAAGGTGATATTTCACTTCAGAAAAAGTTAGAAATATATCAGAATACATAGAAAAACTTAAGATTTACTAGCAAGTAGTAAAATGTGGAAAAATATAGCTGGATAGCTATAGATTTGACAGTGATATGAGTTTATTAGTGTAGCTCAACTGTAATGAAAAGATAAAGTCTATACAAGAAAAGTTTATATATTTATAGAATTCCTCAATCACAATTGAGAGGAAATGGAAGGACAGGTGGAAAATGAATACTTCTCTGAACACACACTGATTTCTATTTATTTTCTTCTGAACTGATCTCTTATTATATGGGCTACGTCATAAATCAAAGCCAGACAACGCACTCCATATGCCTCATGAAATAAAAACAGATATTATCTTACTACTACAATTCATGTAGCTAGTCATGATAGTTTGTCTGGGTGAGCCCCGTTAGTAAAATAAATAAATAAATAAAAATGGAGGTCACTCTGAAAGTAATGCCTCTATTTATTTCCATAGAAATTACAACAGATACAAAAAGCACAATAGAACTAAATAGAGCAAATTCTCAGATAGAAAACACTATTTTCCAATGTAGTCACCACCATTAGCTATGCATTTTCACCACTGATGAACAAGAGCCTGCATGCTGAACATGTAAATATCTCCACCAGCAGGGCAGACCCACTGTCACTGTCAGCACTGCTGAAATGCACCACCACTGCCTTACTGTTCTCACATCCACTGTTTGGTCTCCATAGATGTTCAACAACCATCACTGAATGACAACGGGTGCTATTTTTTCTGCATGGTGGAATTAAGTGACACACCTTTCCTTCATATGTACTTCCATGTCAGATACAATTTTGTCAGACTGCCCCTCTGCTGCCATCTGTCACATGGCAAAAAGATGGAGCAGAGTACTGTTGGAATGCTTCAACCTCTAGCGCCATACCACCAACATCTGCCTCAGACATCATGGGCCAACAGAACAAAATAGGAGGCATTAATTTTGGAGACATTAATTTTATATATTTTTAATATAAATATTTGTATTATTAAATATATTTCTACCAGTTGACTTTGATTTTATACATATATACTGACTGCTTTGCCTGAGATTTTAAAAAAGATCATTGAGTACAAGATGAATTATCCTGTTTTCTGATATTCTTTCTTTCTGTCACACAGCATTGGAGTGCAGTTTTTCATTAGAGGTACTTAGTTCCAGTTGTTTTCTTCTACCATTTCCAGATAAGGACAAAAAGCACCAACCCAGAAAGAGAGTATGTTTATGTTGTGACTCCTAGCTTCAGTGCAAAGGAGGCCAGACTCCTTGGAGAAGAAGTAGTGTGGAGGACTTACCTGTTCCTCAAATTTGAAACCTCAGTAGGTGGTTGAAAAAGTTATGGAAAACTAGAAATTCCTGAAGCTTCCATCATGAAGAAGAGCTAAGCTTCAAGTGTTATCCATTCTAAAACCTTTCATTACATAAGCAATTCTTTCATAATTAGGAAGAGAGGAAGAAGTTTCTTCCAGATTGACATATCCAAATTAAAATATTTATGTCATGAAGGTCTCATCACTGACAACAGGGAGGAGGAAAAGACGAAGTTAGAGGCTAGCAGATTTTCAGTTCATCTTCCTGTTGTCTAAACTATGCTCTTAGCTGTTAATCCTTTCACTGCAGGGCTCCTAATCTATCCCAACTGGATTCTAACAATTTGCCAACTATGTATCCTGATGGTTTATCCTGATGGCTTGTCCTTCTGCTGTGATCAGTAACAGCATGTGTCCATCTGCCAGGCTTGCTCCAGGGCTTCAGGATTTAGTGATCCTATTCTGACAGCAGCCTTTCATTGTTCCCACCTCTTTGATGCTCTTTTTCTAGGCTTTGCTTCAATAACACTTTGCTTGTCTCTTTTTCTCTCATTCACAGTGGGCAGCTGAGCAATATGCATAGTATGATTGGCCCTTTCATAAGTACTGTGCCAGTTGGCACACTATATGCTTTCAAATTGGAAGGCTCTCAGTATTCTAGCTCTAATCTGCCAGTAGCTTTCCACAGAATAAGAAGCCACCACACTGCTCCATCAGTACATAAACACAGTAGAACAATATTCAGCATTCAGTGACATCTTTGTCATAGCACATGGCAATGAATTTGGGGGCTGCATGAGAAAGGAAAAGAAATAATAACTTCACTTACAAAGAAATATCTTGCTGACTCATAATAGCAGACACTCATTTGAATATTCCATTTCAGGGTGTGAGGGTGCTTTATTTTACCTGTAGCCTCCTTAAGGAAATTGTCTAGTCATTGCTGTATTTGTTGGTGGCTGCTCTCGTTGTTGGAGAATGAAGAAGAAAAGGACAAAAACTTAAGTACAGACTGTACATGCCACTGAATTATCCTTACTTTGCTGGCAGATAGGGCGATTATATGCTTGTTATATATAATGCAATACAAAATTCTTAAAGTGCAATACTATTTGCATCTGTGTGAATGTGTCATTCACTTCAACTTCAGGAAGCCCAACGGCCTGTTTCCTTTTGGTTTCATATCCCATGTTGCCAATTAAAAATTCTTACTGATTGAGATATTACATATCATTTTTAGTGGTGTTAACTTAATTATTTCTTACCTGTAGAGGATTTAAGCATGCTGGTGTAGCTGGTGTTAATTGTTAAATAAAAGAGAAAGGATCTGTGGATCAGGATGTTCTTTTAGTCTGAAGTTGTCTTCTATTTTTTTTTTATAATCTTGCACAAAACATTCTCTCTTTTCCTGTAGACTTTAATAGAAAGTATTTCTTACCTGAAAATTACTCTAAGACAAAGCAGGGATCAAAACAAAGGACGCAAACTTTATAATTAATACCATGCTTCACTAATGAGTGTTTTGCTTGTCAGCACCTGTCAGGCTTGTAATATTTTCTTCTCAAGCATGGAAGGTATCATAGAAATGTCAAAACCGAATGGGAATTAAGAACAAAATGTCTGGAAATAAACATAAAGCTTCATGAGAGGCTTTGAGACACCATGAAAACATAATAGACACAGAAAATCCACAGTTATTTTTAAATAATTATCATGATTTTCTATTATTTTAATAAATAATTCTTCTTGCTTTGCAAAGGCTTAATTCACTTGCATATGAAGAAATGCATCTTCTTTGTGTTCATGATATGATCTTTGCATTTTGTAGATGTGTCTGATTTACAACACAGTGACCTTCTTGCAGGTAGGGCTCCCACAATGGCTACACAGTGCAATGTGCTATTACTCTGGTACTATCTGCAGCATCAACAAACTTTTGAGCAGATGTTCAATACCCAAACATACTGACCACTGGGGAATCATCATAACTGTCTACAAACACATAAATGAACGTTATGAGGATCTAAACCAATTATTCTCATTAGCCAACAAGGGTAGAAGTAGAAGGAATGAGCATTATTTTTAATGACAAAATTTCAGCTTGACTTAAGAAAAACCTGAGCTGATAAAACAGTATCAAGGAATAATAAAAACTGTCGCAGGAATTGACAAAAATTTAATCATTCAAGATATTTAATGTGGCCTCCTGCTATGCCTATTTCAGACAAGCAAGCACATAATATAGGACAAATCATCTACTTTTTCAGCTAGTTTTATATTTCTTGGAGAAACTCTGTGCCTTACTAATGAAAGTTAGTTTGATACTGATCTTACTATACTTGACAAGAACAGCTACTTCTTGTACTTCCTGATCATCAGATACTAAAGTAGAAAAGTAGCTTGTGCACAGACTGAAGCATAATTTAAAAATATTGTCAAGTCTGTGTGGATATTTGCAGTACTCTGCTATGACTTTTTTCTCTATACTAAAAGTCAAAATTGTTAGTGGAGAGGACAATGTTTTTCCAGACTTTTCTTAGTTTCAATCTTTTTTTCCACGATTTTACTCCTAGTCTGTTGTAGAAAGAAAAAAATCCATAAGTAGATGAAGAGTGCCAGCATACAAGTTTACAGAAAGTGCACTACAGATATATGCAGGTAACTCCAAAAGTAATGCCTCGATTTATTTCCATGGAAAATACGTCAGATCCAAAGAGCACAAGAACATTCTTTGATAAAGCAAATTCTCAGCTACAAAACACTATTTTGCAATACAATCATCATCATTAGCCATGCATTTTCACCAGCAATGAACAAGAGTCTGCATGCCCTGCTCATAACAGTCTGCAAGGTGAAATCAACCCAATGTTTCACTTCTGCTATGATGGCATCCTTGCTAGGAAAATGTTTCCCATGCAGTCCAACTTTCACTGTGCTAACATCCACTGTTTGATCTATATAAACATTCAGCAAGTGTTGATGAATGTCAGTAGGTGCCATTTTTTCTGCGTGGAGGAATTCAATGACACACCTTTGCTTCATACACACTTCCATGTCAGACACCAGTTTGACAGAGTGCCCCTCTGTTGCCATCTGTTGCATGTCAGGAAAATGTAATGGAATATTGGTGGGGAGGTTCAACTCCTGCTGTCATGCAATCAACATTCACCTCTGATGTCATGGGCCAAGACAATAAAATAGGAGGCATTGCTTTCAGGGCTGTCCTCGTAACATATATAAAAGCAATATTTTATCATCATGTTTCTAAAACTGAAATATCCTCCTTTAATTTCTCATTTCTCACTATTCTCAGAATATTTCTCATCAGAATCACTATTGAAAGTTATGCATGTCTACAATATTTCAGGTTCAACAAAACGTCACAGTTTGAATAACTACAGAAACTGACTGCTGGAAGTTCCTGAAAAAGAGAAAGCAACAACAGTCTTTTTTTTCAGACAGGAAATATTTATTCTTTAATTAAGAATAGCTTTGAATCATTACTTTAAAAGTATTATCTTTCTAGGCAATAATGATAAAAGGGTGTCAGATCTCTTCTATGAATCAAATACATGACAGAAGAAACGAAGTTATCTATTAGCAACACTTCGAATGGGCCTGAATATTGCTATGCATTGCAATCTTGTATTATGTAGTAGTTTCATTGCTCTTTTTTATGATTAATATATGCAGATTTCTTATTGTAATAATATGTATTCTTTTATTATTAAGGTGAGCATTTGTGTGCTTTGTTTGAGTAGATTAATTTATTACTTGCACTTCCATCAGTTATAACCAACTTTATGCATGGTAATCAGTCAAATGATATTATAGAATAATTTCCTTTGAGAAACCTGATCAACAACTTTTCTAAAGAATATTCAATATTTTACAATTCTCTGTTGCGGCAGAAAATTATTTCGATCTAAAGATCTTAAAGATTACAGAGAATACAAATACAGATAATTTACAGATATCTGTGAAACATTAATTTTACAGCCATTTTGTTTCTATTAAATTGAGTTTCACAAGGATTGTGTATTTCATCTCTTACCATGTGGCATATATCCCAAATATCTCAGAAAATTCAGGTCTGAAATTGATGACGATAAGGAAGCTTATAAACTAGACGGAGATTAACTTTCTACATGATCTTGTAGTGATAGGACAAGGGGAACAGTTTTAAACAAAAGGAAGGAAGACTTAGGTTAGATATTAGAAAGAATTTCCTAAAGAGTAGTGAGGCACTGGAACAGATTGCACAGAGAAGCTGTGGATGCCCCATCCCTGAAGGTATTCAGGTTTGGATGGGGCCTTGGGCAGCCTGATCTACTGAGTGGCAACCCTGCCAATGGCACAGGGGTTGGAAGTAGATAATCATTAAATTATCTTCCAGCCCAAGCTATTCCATGATTCTGATTCCATGGATTCTTTTTTTTTTTTTTTTTTTTTTTTTTTTTTTTTTTTTTAGAAAAAAAATTTTAATTTTGTTGAAAAAAAAATAAATTTCAGAGAAAGCAATTGAATATTTAGGATAGAAAATTAGAGCACTGAGTCAGAGCACTGAAGATAGCTAGGATAGAAAAATGTGTGTGTGTGCTTGTAAAGATTCAATGACTCTAAAATATTTTGTCTAAATTCAAATTGTGCATTGGTAATAATTCCTGGAATGTTCTATCTCCTAAGCTCTGACTAGCAATTGATGGGAAAATCTTCATCAACACCTGCCAAAATTAACCTTGAGTAGGTCCTAACAAATACCAGCATAGATAGATGATCACATCCAAATGTCTGAGAATCTTCCCTGACACTATTTAATTTATTAATAGAACCACATTAATACAAATGCACATAAAATTATTTACTCTGGAAAATATTATAATGAGATGTCTCTGTGTATGCCCCAAGATGTGAAAGGAAGAAGACAAGTATGCTATCAAAGAGATTTGTAGTTCTACTAATCCAGTAGTTTTTATCCCAGCAGACCATTCATATTTTCAGAGCACACTTTTCTATGCTGAATTTATACTGAGGAACATCAGATGGAATTTTCTATTTGTAGTACATTAGGTAGATTTTTGATCGAAGGAAGTTTTTTTCAGCCATAACATGTTAAGAGTCATTCAGGAATTTCCTACAACATTTATTTCTTCTTTGTAGGGAAAATAAAGGAATAAAAATCAGCATAAGTTGTTTCTGGCATTTGTCAGGAAGGCTAAACATAATAAAAGTATTGAACATAGATTTTCAGATAGTATGCTATCAGTTGTTTCCTTATGTCACAGATACTGCCTATAAGGCAGAGATGATTGAACTGCTACACTTAGTACAAAAACCTAACTTTCTCTTTGTATCCTTAAGGAAATTGCAAAAAATAGAAAGTGATTTGAACATCTGCTGCTTGAACTCCTTACTAATTTGCCAAAAAGAATGCTTGGGATTGTTTTTAGCAATAAGAAAAATATACAGTGAGTTGGAAGATATTGATAACACTTGAGCAGAATAGCTCTTCAGTATTCTGAAGAGATGAGTTACTGTACAGATGGCTTCCATCATGTAAGTCTTTTCTGTTTATAGGGCTGCAGGTGGTAGAGTGGGAAACAGAGTAAGTGGAGGAAAGGTTAGGACTCCAAATCTATCGTAGCTGTTCACCAAGTAAAATCTGTCCGTGTTGAATGTACTAGCTGTTTATCAGCACTGCCATCTAGAGCTGCATGAAAAAAATTCACTTCAGACAGTAGAAATTGTGAAATTAGATTTTTCATTGTTTAGCAAGAATGTACAAGGGGAATATAGATATCTCATTATGTCAATGCAGGGCATCCAGGAATAGTGTGAAGGGAGCAAGAAAAGCTGGGGGGAAAAGAACAATAATCTCTAAAGTACTCAGACACCTTTGGCTGATTTTCAAGCTTGGCAAAAAGTCTTCATAAGAATTAGTGTGGTACACAGGTTACTTTCCCTTTTTTAGCACAGCTGGAATTTTCATTCTCTTAATTTTGGACAATCTTGATGCATCAATGGGCTAGTTTATCAGTTATGCACATGGTTTAAAATACTTTAGACTACATAATAACCAGATCTTTTACTGTAGCTTTAACTCCCCTGGAGGGCTTTCAACCATTCAGGAAGTTAAGAGAACAAAGGAGGTATGACATGGGCTATCAACAGTCAAAGATCAATTGAAATAATTTTATATTTGTCAGAGTTACAAGGAGGGTAGGAAAAGAGGCAAGTGGAAGTATTGTGGAGGCCTGGAGCTTTATGATGCTTTCCAGACATCTTTGTGCATTAGGGTTGGATGAGTATCTTGTTCTCTTTGCTACCATGTTGTTATTTACCCACACATGTGAAAGGATATTTTGTTGTACGTATTGTTTTTTCAACACAGGCTGGGGAAATTAAGACCTTTTTTTCAGTTCCATTATTTTACTTCCTTAAACAAGGGTTGTAGACTGTTTTAAACAGGAATAAATAATAATAATGAAAATTAAAACAAAACATTTTTTCAGACTATGATAGACTTTCAAGATAAAGGAGAGCAGAAACACAAGTTTTACATATCTTCTACTTAAACCATGAAATAATATTTAACAATCATTTTCTGTAAGGTTTTTATACAGCTATAGTTTAACCAGAGTCCATGAAATCATTGAAATGAATATTTTCAAAAGTATCTCAGTTTCCTGATTATAAGATATATGGAAAAATAATATGTACCTAGGAATCCTTAAAAGCCTGGCTTTATAGTTACAACTACAATGCTATCTAAAAGCATTTGAAAGGGTGTTTTTTAGGCATTTAGGCTGGATGTCCAATATGTATTTACGTCTGAGATTTCTCACACACCACATTGTATTCCTCCTGCCCCCTCCTGGCCAGTACAGTCTACCACTCTCAACACACTCAGCGCAGCAGACCTACTGGCTTCACATTGCCCTTGTGGCTACAGTCATCTGTAGGAAGCTCAAAAAGTGTAGGGAACCTTGTTGAACCCAGTATATTCTCTCTGCAATGCCTAGAGACACCCTGAAAGACTGGCACTCAGACACAATTTGGTTGTGTCCCTCTACTTCTGGGTGTAATCCATATATCCTGGGAGTCATGGAGACCTTCAGGTTTGGCACAATAGAAGTTTGCGAGTTTCCCTTTGGACAAGGCCATGTTCACATTCTCCACAACTGCCTGATGGGAGGTAGAATCTTCTTCAGGAATTCTAAGCCCGGTGTTAGTTGGCTCATCAACTGGAAGCTGGCTACATAAGACAATCCATCGATGTGGACACATTTGTTGTAGTCACCATGTATATTTGAAGTTACCTACCCCTTTCTTGCTTGTGTACCTGCTGTCTGAAGTGCTCCAGAAGTCATTAGAAACTTCAGATAAAATAGTATTCTGTGTAGCGGCCTTTGACAAAAAGCATCCTTGTCTAGTCACTCCAGAAGAAGCCAAGAATATTCCAAAATCATTAAATTTTAATACACAAAAATCTTGTCCCATGACACTCATATTTAGAAACCCAGGAATCTTCATCTTAAATGAGGTTGACAGCAAATACGGTGTTGAGTAATATATTTCCAATACAAGACTCTGAAAGAGTCCTGCAAGTAGCCAAAAAATGAACATCATGATTAGCAATTACTGAACAACAGTTGTGATAAGCTCCGATACAATCAGTACAATCAGATTGATTGTATCTCACCCCACGTTGGGTGCCAAGTGTAAACTGTTATGGTTTGATTCAGCAGATAGCTGAGTTCCACACAGTTATTCACTCACTCTCCCCCCTCCCCAAATGGGACGGGGGAGAGAAGTAGAGAGATATGCAGTAAAATGCGTGGGTTGAGATAAATGCTATTTACTAAAATAGTAAAGAGAACAAAAGAAATAACAGTACATATATATATATATATTTATATAAAGAGGATACGCAGAGCAAGGGCTCACAGCCACTGGTGACCCTTCCTCCCGGCTAGCCCCTTCCGTAACGAACGGAACCCGGAAAACACAGCAACCAATCACATGATGTTATATGGGATGGAATAGCTCCTTGGTCAATTTGGGTCAGCTGCCCTGATCCTGTCCCCTCCCAGTTCCCAGCTCCTTATGCCCCCCTTAACTATCTCACTGGCAGAGGAATGCGGAAGTGAGTTATGTCCTCGGCTCCATTCAACACTGCCAGGATGTTATCAGTATCTCGGAGGTACAAGATAAATTCATACTAGACACTACGAGAAGCGTAACTTCTGTTAGAAACTAGGACAGACAGACAACTGCTGGTGATAGCGCTGACTGCCCTCGGGGCTACGTATGCATTGAGAGAAGTCTGACACCCATGGAAAACTAATTTTAGTCCTCAACTTCTGCCAGATTGTCTTTAAACAAATCTTAAGTGAAGTAAGGTGCACTGAGTGTTTGCAAGATGAGATCTAAAAGCTGAGCACTCAATACTGTTATCCAGTCTCTTCTGAACTTAGAATATACTATAACCTCCCTTCATCTCTATGTTATATAACAAATACCTTAGGACAAGGAAACATAAACAGAATCACCAGGCATTGTCTCCAGCTCCTTGACTGATGCTTCCGGGGATTACATGTGACCATAGTGACCTGTAGATTTCATGTAGTAACTTCATGTAGGGAAGGAGTATAGATGTAGGGCCCTGGTGTAGTAAAAGGAAACCCACACCCTGGTGGCATGCCTGAGGGGATCTCAGCTCCTAGATGGGATTGATTATTAAATTAAATAACATACCTCCCTTGTATTTTCCCTTCTCCTTTTAATGATATTCTTGGAACCAGAGATATAGCTGATCTCTGGTCTGATGGGAATCATTTCAGTTTTCCAGATGGTGACGTCATTAGAAAAGCACAGTCATGATCATGATTAAAAAATAAAGCAAAAATGAATAAATGTTATAGGGATAAATTGAGGAATGGCAAGTTTACCTCTGCAAAGCCATTTTAAAGAGGGGAATGTGAATAATTCTTAGATGCATATCAGAATAGGTCCATGGGCAGGATATACAGACTCGAACACATAATTGACTTACCACATGTTAAACAGTTGTTATAATTGACTTCACGTGGATACATAACCTCTTGCAAATGAGAAGTAAAGCACGTAATGAAAGTGCTTTATTTTGGTAAGTTTTATTTTGCAATCACCATGAGATGAGAGTACACAATGCGTCTGTTATATTGGCTTAGTTCATAAATGTCATCTCAATGAGCCACAGTAATTTAATGAAATTTCAGGAGTTTTTCAGTGTTTGGAATTATTTCCTTCTAACCTAAGTGTCTTCTCATCAGTGGGAATTATCCACTTTGTTTACTTACTAGTTAGACAAACTGTTCAGTTCCAAAACCAAAACCCACATATACGTATATTTGAAAAATATATATATATCACAACTAAAAAATCCTTCTTTTGTCTGATTGTATACATCTACGTTCAGATGACGTGAAGCATACTAACTTGAGAAAGTGATATTGCGACCTTTGTCACATGTATATCTGGTAGTGTGGAGATTTTTATGAAATATTTGAGGTGAATGATTATATGAATTATTTTGAACAAAATATGTATTTAAATATTGTTTATGTTATGATAAAAACAGTATGGCATTTAACAAATGGAATAAAAACCAATATTTTAACTTCATTCCACATAGAGGTTTCAGAGATTAGGAAAGCTGGAATCTGAAATTCATCTTCTAACACGATGTGCTTGAAAGTAAGGTGCGTTGTGTGATTTTAGTCTAGTCAACCCAGTGGCTTAACATAACAATATTATATATTATCAGGGAGCAATAACATCTGAAGCTTAGATTTTTCACTCCTCTGGCTATTCAAATTCTTTTATATTGGGCTTAAGGCAATTCTTGCTCTTTGACTAACTGATTATTTACACTAATTTGAAGTGGAAACAGATGACAGCCAACTTTTGATATTTAGAGTTAAAATAATAAAAAGCACTTCTCCCTTGTTGGGCAACATTGCTCGCAGAGAGATAGAGTATTCAAAGAGAGACTAATACGTGTGCAACATTTAAAACTCACTGTCACTGACATACTCTGAAAAGACTGTTCTTTGTTGAATTGTTAAACCTGATAAAAAGTATGGTTGCCCATCAACAGCTAGGAATTGCTCTGAAAGGCATGGTTCCAATTACAGAGAAGTCCCCACACTCTCTTTTTCGAGGGTGAACTGATCAACCAACATCAAACCACTCTGAAAGTGAGAACAGACACAAGCAGTATGAGGATTTCTACTAAGGAGAGCATGGATATAGTATAGCACCAAAGAGTAACACTGGTGGAAAGCTGAGCTCAGTGGACATTTGCTGGCATCAACTTCTGTTTCGACAACTTGTTCTGCCCGGCCAAAGAGAGCTACTCATGCTGCTGAGATGATTGCTAAGATTTAGTAAATTTCATTGTCATAGTTCTATGATCTGTTGATCTGTTAACTAATGCTGCTTTCCTTAGTGTTTGTTTAAATGTTTTATATCATGTAATAACTCCTGTAGTAAAAAAAAAAAAAAAA
>WBMW01005921.1:70816-174438 GCA_013396635.1 Penelope pileata
AAAAAAAAAAAAAATTCATCGATCTACCACAGTTCTTTCTCTGGCAGAAGCTCAACAATTGAGATCAACAGCCACATTAAATTATATTGCTGTTTTGCAGTATGTACATACCTAATAGTTATAACTGGGTAAAACTTTCATTGGTTTTCCTTATTTTTTTTCTTTTTTTTCTTTTTTTTAAGCCAAGAACAACAGTAAACAGGAGAGAAATAGCACAAAGATGAAGGATGTAATTTCTTATAAAGTCTGGAGAATCCAAAGTTTAACCACTGAACATTTTTTTTTCTCTTATCAACTTCAGCAAGCTCAGGTAAAATTCCACGGGAAGAATTTCAGTTTGAGAAGTATTCTAGTCATATTTCTAGACATTTAAGTGCCCTGCTCAATGATCCTTATTTAACTGCCACTGTCTGGATGTTTCTACCTAAGCTAGATATGTTCCAGAATGCACTGCCCAACTTTCTGCGTGGTCCTGAAAATATATTCTCAGGTTCGAGTGGGACAGATGGCCCAGAAGAGATTAACAGGCCTGCTTAGACATATTTCATAAAAACCAGGAGATCTGTTATAGTTCAGTAGTTATGCAATCTTTATTCTGAAAATGATATAATAGTTATGATTGAAACAGCTTGGACATCTCAGATTTTATTACCAATTAACCTTCAAAATCGTGTAATGAATACAGACATAATAACTGATTTTTTTTCATTCCATATATAACAATAATTTTAGCGGTCTAAAGTTAAATAATATATTTTAAAATAGTCCTTTATATATCTGATTAAACTCGAAACCCATCAAGGTTATTTATCAGGATTATTAATTTAGTGGTCTTATACAATCAGCTAGCATTGCATAGTCAGGCTGCCACTTAACTTCAGGATTACTTCAAGTCTCTTTGCCCACAGCATTCTGGACGTGAAAAACTGACTAGTTTTAAATTAAGGCTTCCCATCCTTTGATATGATTTACCACTGAACAATGAATTAATAGGCATGTTCAATGAGTTAGGTCTGATGCTTTCCAGCGTCTTTATCAATGACGTAGTGGGACTGAGTGCACCCTCAGCAAGTTTGTGGAAAACACCTAACTGAGTGGTGGATTTTATAAAACAGAAGGAGGGGGTGCCCGGCAAAGGGACCTGAACAAGCTTGAGAAGTGGGCCCATATGAACCTAAAGAGGTTCAACATAGCAAAGTGCAAGATGCTGCACTTGAATTGGGGCAATCCCAGACACATATATAGACTAGGAGAACAACTCATTGAGAGTAGCCCTGAGAAGAAGGACTTGAGAGTTCTGGTGAATGAAAAGCTGGACATGAGCCAGAGCTTGCTTGCAGTCTGGAAGGCCAATAGTATCCAGGTCTGCATCAATAGAGAGGTAGCCAGCAGTGTGAGCAAGATGATTGTCCCCTCCTACCCTGCCCTAGTTTCCTACCTGAGTACTGCATTCAGGTCTGGGTCTCCCAGCACACGAAAGATGCAGGGCTGTTGGAGCTGGTCCAGAGGAGAGCCACAAATTTGATCACAGAGCTAGAGCACCTCTCCTATGAAGACAGGCTGAGGGAGGTGGGTTTGTTCAGTCTGGAGAACAGAAGACTCTGGGGAGACCTCATTGCAGCATTCCAGTACTTGAAGGGAGCTTACAAGCAGGAAAGGGACCAAATTTTACACAATCTAATAGTGATAGCAGAATGGCTTTAAACTGGAAGAGGGGAAATTTAGGTTAGATGTTGGGAAGAAATTCTTTACTCAGAGGGTGGTGAGGCACTGCAACAGGTTACACAAAGAAGTTGTGGATGCCCCATCCCTGGAGTCTTTCAAGGCCAGCTTGGACAAGCAGCTATGCATACCCACCAAACAGTACTTCTATCTAGTTCCTGTTATTTAGCATCTATGCATCTACAACAACACATCCATATGACCATAGTTTTTTTGGTTTTTGTTTTGGTTTTTTTTTTTTGGAGAAAGACTTAGAGGAAAAAGAGCTATGACATCCCTGAAAAAAAGAGCACTCTGAAATTTAGGAATGATTTCTTTATTATGAGGGCTGCTCCAAGAGTAACGTGTCCAATTGTATGAAATTGGTCCACAACATCAGAGGTGGGTGTTGGGGGTATGGCAGTAGAGGTTGTGCCCTCTCACGAATGTTCTGTTACATTTTGTTGCTGTGCAACAGATGGTAGCAGAGGGACAGTCTGACAAAATAGCATCTGACATGGAAGTGCATATGGTGCAATGGTGTGGAATTGAATTCCTCCGTGTCAAAAAAAATTGCATCCATCAACACTTGATGAACATTTGTAGAAACCAATGTGGATGTTAGACCAGTAAGGCAGTGGGTGGTGAGTTTCAGCAGTGGTGACAGCAACAGTGGGGCAACTCTGCTAGTGCAGATGTTTACACAGCATGCAGGCTCTTGTTCATTGCTGGGAAAAATGCACAGCTAATGGTGGTGGCTATGTTGTAAAATAACGTCTTGTAGTTGAGAACTTGCTCTATCAAATAGGGTTACTGTGCTCTTTGTTGCAGTTTCCATGGAAATAAATAGAGGCATTACTTTCAGGGCAACCTACATAATGTCTGAATAGATATTCCTCTGTTAGGAATGTGTAGTTTCAGGTTCAATTTCTGCTTTGACAAGTTTGTTCTATACAAATTAAATTTAAAATTCAGACCAGGAGAATATTTTTAATTCATTTGTAAATCAAAAAACTTCATCTTTTTTTAGTTATGAGATTTTAGAAATTTTATAAAGAAGAAAATTGATCTGAAATTGGACTTTGGAGCACTTACTTCATATGTTTAGCTAAATAACATCTTATATTCTCACATCTACAAAGGAGAAGGCCGCTAAATATCCAAGTCATCTAAAATAGCTGTCTCAGTCAAGAGATAGATTCTGTGATTCTGTGATCTAGCAACTGCAGAGGAAGTTCCCACTAAAGTCTCACTTACTTTTCATTGTCCTTAGAGAATAATTCATCTGTAATAATTTATTTCCATGTAAGTCTCCTAATCATTAGGCTTCTGTCATGTGTCCTTTTGCTTTCATTTTTAACAAAACATAAAAATCTAAACAGGAAAAAAGTCCTCAAACTGAATCACAGTAATAGTTTAAAAAGAAGATTAATTGTATTGTGTATGAACTTCTATCCACTCACAGGTAATTAAAAATTTGGGGATATTTAAAGCTGAGTAGTGGGTGGCTGAAAGCACACATTTCCCCACCTACTGGGTAAAGGAGGACAATTCTAGAAAATAGGTGAATTGAATCAGTGGCCAGGACTTCGGGGTTCAGGCAGTCTGAATCACCAAGGAAAAACTACTAGAAGAGGAAACAAATATTCTTTCAAATATTATCCCAACCTGACTGTTTTTGCAGTTTGTGGCACAGTTTTTTTCTGGTGAAGAAACTTATTTTGTTTACTTCTGTTGAGTCTTTCATACCATGCTAGTCACCGCTGAATTTAGCTGCTTGTGCAGAACAGAACAAAATAATATATGTAAGTAGATATTCAAAGTTCCATCTGAGATTGTTTGGTTTGAAATTCAGGATTGGAAAGCAGGAAGGCTGGAGTCCAGAGAAGTGCAGGAAGTTTTCCTGGCATATTAAGAAAGAATTTTGAAAGCAAAAACTTAGTAATTGTTGTATGTTGTGTGGATTAGCATTAGTAATTATGAGACCATTGTTTCTCTTTATAGCCATCAGTGAATGGAATAAGTTAAGGAGGTGTTTCTACAGCAACTCCTTAACACACTGCAGTGTACCAAGAGTTCCTAATGCAAGTGCACAAGGTGGTTTTTAAAACATGTAACTCATTTGGGCATATAACTAGTGACTCAAAGCTTAAATGATCAAAGACTTCTGCACTGAAGCAATTAAGGGGTGGGTGGTAGACAAAATCAAATTTGCCCCAGTATTGGTCCTCGGTTCCCTTAGCAAATTTTATTGAGTTACAATGGAATCAATTCCAGAAAGTGTTAAATAATTTAGGATCCATGTGAAACAACTGTGGAGAGCTGGGAAGGGACCTCTGACCACTATAACCTACCAACAGAAACGTTTCAGTGATCTATTAGAGGTTGTTTAGCTGGAAAAATCAGAGTTTCACTCAAGAGGATAATTTAATACATATGCACTTTTCAGATGTTCATTTCTTTAACTTCTTAGACTTGTGGGCAAATATATACCCAAGATGTTTCAGTGAATCCTTCCTGATCCTTTTAAGATGCCGTATTAAATAAAATAGGATTTTGGCTGTCTGTCAGAATCGTATGCACTGAATTTCAAATACTACTCATTTCCTTTCCTAAATGACTCATTAGAGGCTTTTAAATAAAAGCTTTTATTACCACAAGAATGGCAACATTATCCTCATCTATATGTGGGCAGGTGATAACAACTTCACAGAATCTTGGTAAGACAATATACCACTGCCATCCTTTTCAAGAAACAAAAATCTCTCAGAAAATCCAGAAGAATATATTTAGAAATATTCCTATGGGGAAGACTACTAATCTATGGTAGATATTTTAACAGTAATACAGATAACATATAAGATATTATAATTCTCTGTATTTGTGTGTTAACTGGCATTGGAAATCTAATGAATCTTAGCTTGAGATGAACAAATTAAAAAGTGTAGCTGCTTCTTTTAAAGCCAAAAGAGAGTTGGCAGCTATATCAGAAAGGTGATTGTTTAAGTGATCTTGGAGCCCTTGGAAACTTCCTGCATATTGCATTTAAGGGAAAGAACTTACCCCCTTTACAGGAAATAGAACATTGATGCTTTTCCATTTGACTGAAAACACATTTCCTCTTATCTAACATAAACATACATGATAAAAGTGCAGATAATATTTTAAAATTGAAACTTCTTTTCATAAATATTTAACTTTTCATAGATTATTGTTAATCTTAAGGCCACATGCATTTACTAAGTGGTAGAGAATTCAGTGCACGGTAGGAAGTTCAACACGTGCTGCTTTTACAGCTTGAGTTCTCCTAGATTTTATCTTTGTATGTAAAAAACAACAATGAAAACATTCCCCCTGTGCCCCCTAACATTACAGGAATAAAGCCTCCTTAGTTCAGTGATTGACATGATCATCTAAACTCTTTTTCTTCTGTCATATGAAAGAACTGCTATCATCTATACACACAAGTGAGAGACAGCCTTTGCTGTTGTCAAGCCCATAGAGTATTCATGTAACCACCTTTCTGCTCTTTGCAAAGATATCACATTATGGATGATCTTCATCATTCCTTTAGAAAAATATAGATCCCTTTTCTAATAGTGTCTGTAGACTAGTTCAGTGGACAAAAATAATAACACCTGGTCACTTGCTCTGCTCTCAAGCAACAGAAATTTTCCAAACAAGTACACTCAAACTTAGCATGTTAGCAAGTTCCTCTGTTCCAAAAGAGATGTTATTTCAGAGGTTATGCACCTGGAGAATTAGGGGAAAAAATATCTGGGTTCATAGATGTCTTAGCCAGATTAGATAGTGATCCAAGCAATCCAATATCAAGCTGATACACTTAGACTTTACCTTCACATTTTATCACTTACTTTCACCTCTGTACAAATTGTGGTTCTCTTTCTTTGACAAATTCAGACTATGGCCAGCTGCACAGGCAGAACCTAATTTCCCCATCAAGATGCCCTAGAAGGTGTATGTGTTTTATATATTATATACCTAGAAGGTATATGTGATATATGTATGACATTTGCATCATTATCTGTAGTACTAAATTTATTTGCCTACATGTTCTAGAAAGCTCTAGAACACTGTTATTTCTTCATGGGCTTCTCTTGCCCACATCTTTCTCAAGAAGACAAAACATTCCAGGCATTAGTTGAATAGGCCTGTTCACAAGTTCCAGTGCCTCAGACTTGCTGCACATATACAGGGTTACTCTCTCACAGGCACAAAGCTGGCTTGACACCTGTAGTGCCAAATAAACCAAGAAGTGTCAATATCTAGCAGGGGAAAATTTCACACTAGAAGTTAATGGCATGTACCTGGCCCCTGGCCCATTGTCCATAGCTTGCTTTCTGAGCCTATATTTCAGATATCACTGTCCATGTCAACCCTTTTGCATGACTATATCACTTGCGGGTTTGTTCATGACTCCAGAGATGCCTCAAGATCTTTGAAAAAATATTTCTTTCTACTTTGGATAAACAAAACCATGCAAGATATTTTAGTGTAGAAACACTCAAGTTCTTCCATGGTTTTATTTTTCATGTTAACTCAGTGTAAAGAGGTAAAAAAAAAAAAAACAAACAAAAAAAAAAACACTGGAACTTAGTACATCAGTTTTGAACAGCTACAACTAGTTTAACTCAAGATACTGGTTTTGGTTAAATGTTTAGTTAGATAAGCAAAATAAATGAGTCAGTCAATCTCATAGTCTATGCCACACAAGGGGAAAACTGCAGGCAGGTATATGGTATTCAGTGTTTTAGTCATTGCTGAAAAGGAGCTTAAGAAGGGAAACAAACATATCACAGAATAGAAACACAGAATGGTTTGGATTGGAAGGGAACTTAAAGATCAACTAGTCTAATTCTCACTGCCACAGGCAGGGACATCTCTTACCAGACCAGGTTTCCCAAAGCTCCATCCAATCTGGTCTTGAACACCTCCAGAGATGGGGCATCCACAACTTCTCTGGGCAATCTATTCCTGCACTTCACCACCCTCATAGTGAAGAATTTCTTCTTTATATCTAATCTAAATCTACCCTGATTTAGTTTAAGGTCAATACCCCTTATCCTATCACTACAATCCCTGATAAAGTCTCCCACCATCTTTCCTTTAGGCCACCTTTATGCACTGGAAGGCCACTATAAGGCCTCTCTGGAGCCTCTTCTCCAGGCTGAACAACTCGACTGTCTCAGACAGTCATCTGAGATGCTTCAGCCTTCTTATCATTTTGTGGTCCTCCTGTGGACTCATTTATCACATTGGAATAAGTTTTAGGTGAGAAGAATGAACTTGTTCTGTATACCTGCTGATTTGTTTTATGAGGTACCTTTAATCTGATTGAGGCCACCTACAGCTGAAATAATATTTTGCAGTAAAATAGCTAAAGTCTGTATAATACTTATGCAGTAAGGAAGCAAAGTAGAGGTCTGGTGTTTTTTAGATTCTGACCTGTGGCAGACTTGTTACATGGCACTATGTATTTATATTAGCAATATAATACATGACAATTTATTTACATTGCTAAATTATTCTTATGATTAATATTTAGCAGTGATAAATGGAGATCTTTAAGAGATTAATGTTCAGTATATATCTGCTTTTATTTTCAGAGAGAATTTTTTTGGAATTCATTTTTGTTGAAGAAGAAACTGTGATTCTAAACATTATTTGTTTACTGTGATTGTAAATGCTAACACAAACAAAATGTAACACAAAGTGTTACATTAGCAGACACAAAGGTGCCTCATCCATTGGCTGACAATGTCTATTAACCATGTAATGTCCAATATCTAAAGAAATTCTAGTATTAGTAAGAAGATGTCGAACGGTCACAGATCCTTTGGCTTTTGCTTATTTTATTCCTTTCATTGGATCTGGCCCTATCCTAATCCAGGACTGGTGTTTTTTTCCCAAACTATAAATTATAAAATTACTGTTTATTCTTACTAACAACTTACTTCTTATTCTAACTAACTAACTAACTTACTAGACATTCAGATAAAAGTAGAAGATGCACAACAGCTGCCTTTCAGCATCATGTTAGTGATGTCTCCTGGCAGCAGTCCTGTGGGTCTTCCCACAGGACCGTCTCTTCTAGAACAGTTTGCACTGCAAATGATTTCAGCAAGGAAAAATACATACTCTGCTTTACGTCCCAGAGAATCATGCAAGGAAAACATTATTTATACTGCTAGATTCAGTAGTATTCTGTGTGAAAAAATCTCCAACAGTTAAAATATGAGCAATGTAGCTTTAAAATCTAGAATACCTTAGATAATCAGAACACCATTTATCGACCTAATCTACCTTCTCCTATCTCGTCTGTACCATTAAAGCGAATGGAGAGAAAGTTCAAGTCTTGACATTGTATAATGTCATGAATTTTACAGCTGTACAGTTCAGGAAGGTTAGGCTTCACTTGAAGTACTCATAATTAAAGTCTGCTAACTCCATTGCATGCATATGAGGAAGAATTTGGCTAAAACAACAGACTTCAATACATGCCATTTTGATGATCAGCACTTCAGACAATCAGTAAAACTGGAATAAGCTTCATGATGGGTAGTAAGTACGCTAAGAAGACAAGAAGATCTTCCACACAAGGAATTTCCTGAAATTTGTTTTACTTCTAGTTCTCTTTGATAGTACAAGCTGTTTGGGTGAAGTCATAACATCTGAACTTTTTAAAGGTTTTTCCAATTTAAATGATGAAGGGTGCTGTTCTGCAAAGTGATTCATATTAGCTTGACTTTCATTCCTCCAGTTCTAATAGCTGCAGAGATGATGTAAAAATAAATTTATTCAGATGTTTTGTTATGTTGAGTTTGATTAAACTCTCTTGCTCAATCTTTACAAACATACATATTATTTGAAAATATTCCATAATATGCCATGTTAGCATGTTCCCTAATTAAATGTCAGTAAAAAGATAAAAACAAAAAAGAAAACAAAAAGACTACATTTAATACAGTATTCCTAAGAAGATAGGTCCTTGGATAATTTTTTTGCTAAAAACAATACTAGAATGAATCATAGAATGGTTCAGGTTGGAAGGGACCTTAGAGATCATCTTGTTCCAACCCCCCTGCCATGGGCAAGGACACCTCCCACTAGATCAGGCTGCCCAAAGCCCCATCCAGTCTGGCCTTGAACACTTTCGTGAGAGCATCCACAACTTCTCTGGGCAACCTGTTCCAGTGTCTCACCACCCTCACAGGGAAGAATATCTTCCTTATATCTAGTCTAAATCTACCCTCTTTCAGTTTATAGCTGTTACCTCTTGTCCTGTCATTACCTATCCTTGCAAAAAGTCCCTCCCCAGCTTTTCCTGTAGGCCCCCTTCAGGTACTGGAAGGCTGCTATCAGGTCCCCCCGCAGCCTTCTCTTCTCCAGGCTGAAGAGTCCCAACTCTCTCAGCCTGTCCTCGTAGGGGAGGTGCTCCAGCCCTCTGATCATCTTCGTGGCCCTCCTCTGGACCCGCTCCAACAGCTCCACATCCTTCTTGTGTTGGGGGCCCCAGAACTGGACACAATACTCCAGGTGAGGTCTCACAAGAGCAGAGCAGAGGGGCAGAATCATCTCCCTCGACCTGCTGGCCACGCTTCTCTTGATGCAGCCCAGGATCTGGTTGGCTTTTTGGGCTACAAGTGCACGCTGCCGGCTCATGTTGAGTTTCTCATCAACACANCCTTAGTAGAGCCTTCAGGTGGATCTGCTCCACGATCTTGCCAGGCACAGAGGTGAGACTGACCAGCCTGTAGTTTCCAGGATCTTCTTTTTTTCTCTTCTTGAAGACGGGGGTTACGTTCCCTCTTTTCCAGTGAACTTGCATGTCTCTTTTTTATAAACCCATTTGTCTTAGTTTCTAACAGAAGTTACTTCTCTCACAGTGTCTGGTATGAAGCTATGTTTTCTTCCCAGAAGAGAAACAAAACTGACAACACCTGGCAGTGTTGAACACAGCCAAGGACATATTTTGTTCCTCAGTGAAGCAGTTAGAAGGCATAAGGAGCCGGGAACTGGGAGGGGACAGGACCCGGGCAGCTGCCCAAAACTGACCAAAGAGCTATTCCATACCACATCACATCGTGATTTTTACGGAAGAGGATCTCTTACTTGGAGGGAGGGACTGCTGGCTGGTTGGGTATCCGTCAGTGGTCCCTTGCTTTGTGTATCATCTATTGTTTCTTATAAATGTATATGTACAGTTATTTCTTTTATTTTCTCTGCTGTCTTAGTAAATAGCTTTTATCTCAGCCCACGAGTTCTACTGTATTTATTCCTTAATTCTCTCTCCCATCCCACTTGAGAGGGGGGAGGGTGAGCGAACAACTGTGTGGGACTTAGCTGTCTGCTAGGTCAAACCACAACACCACTTGATAAACGAGAGAGACAGTTACATTTCTCTGAAAGATATACCAAGTGGTTAAACCAATTTTTCTTCTAAAAGATAGCAATTTAAAAGTTTAAAAACTGAATAGTTCTTTCCTAAAACAAAAATCTTTTAGAAAGGTCTGAAAGAAATACCTAAGCAGAATTCTGTAAGACTGACAATGACATTGTATGTTTCTCTTTCTATTTTACAGTATAATACGAGATCATGTAATTCATTGAGAGATGTATTACTCTTCAGCACACAGACATTTTCTGGTGAACAGAGAAAGAAACATTAAGGATTCTTCTCTTGGTTTATGAGGAATCCAGTTGTCTTTCAGTTCTTGAGAGTTGACTTGATCTCTCTATTTAATTAATTTTGTAAGTCAAAATGGAAGCTTTAGAAACCAATGGACAATAAATCCATAACTTCCATTATTTTTTATTTTTATAGGATTCTGAATCCTTATATTTTATGCAGGGAGACCTCATTGGAGCCTTCCATTACTTAAAGGCAGTTTATAAACAGGAGGGAGAACAACTTTTTACACAGTCTGATAGTGACAGAACAAGTGGGAATGGTTTTAAACTAAAAAAGAGGGGAGATTTAGGTAGTGTGGGGTGATCCAGAAGTAATGCTTCCTATTTTGTTCTGTTGGCCCATGATGTCAGAGGTGGATGTTGGTGGTATGGCAGTAGAGGTTGAACCCTCCCACTGATATTCTGTTACATTTTGTTGCTGTGTGACAGATGGCAGCAGAGGGACAGTCTGACAAATTTGTATCTGACATGGAAGTACATAGGAAGGAAAGATGTGTCACTTAATTCCTCCACACAGAAAATTGCACCCATCGACATTCAGTGCTTTTTGAATGTTTATTGAGATCAAACAGTGGATGTCAGGACAGTGAGGTGGTGAGTGGTGTGTTTCAGCAGTGGTGACAGCAACAGTGCGTCAGCTCCGGTGCAGATCTTTACAAGTGCGGCATGTAGGCTCTTGTTCTTCACTGGTGAAAATGCATGGCTAATGGTGTTGACTGTGCTGCAAAAAATTGTTTTGTAGCTGAGAATTTGTCCTATCAAACAGTGTTATTGTACTTTTTGTGTCTGCTGCAGTTTCCATGGAAATAAAGGCATTACTTTCGGAGCGACTACATAGATCTTAGAAGGAAACTTTTTACTCAGAGGGTGCTGAGGCACTGGAATAGATTGTCAAGAGAAATTCAAGGCCAGGATTAGTAGGGCTCTGGACAGCCTGATCTAGTGGATGACAACCCTGCCTATGGCAGGGGGTTGGAATTAGATAAGGTCTTTAAGGCCCCTTCCAATCCAAGCCATCCTGTGATTCTATGAATGTATTTCCTAGTGAAAAATATGAAAAATAATAAAAGTGTATAGACATCTGATATAAAATTTGTTGAAAGTCTGACAGTGAAAGTGTAATTTTCTACGAAAATTCTCAGGTTCGTTTATTTTTGGAAGTTAAAATACAAAAATAATTATTCTTTAGTACGATTCACTAAATGTTTTAACTTTTTCTTCAGGTGTAGTGTTTGTTTTTTGAGGGACTAATTTGTCTTTAAAAATGCAGTGCAAATTATTTCCTGCAATAAAGTTGTTTTAGGTCCATTCTTCCATGTTTGTATTTTTTAATCTTTCTAAAATATTACTGGAGGAACAAGTTTTCATCTGCATACAACTTGTCCCCAATTCAGTATTTTTCTAACTAGTATCTTTTACTCATCACTAGAATTTTCCCCTTGTTGAACAAGAATGTCTTTATACCTTTTTATGGAGGGAAATGTTTGACTCATATAAGCCCCAGATCTTGTTCAGTACGTTGTTGCAGAGTAAAAGTTCATTGTTCGAATTATCTGCTATGAGATTTCCCTCCACTGATGCTTTCATCTATCACAATGACAGAACTAGAGTTTCATAAAGGCTTGTTAAAATGGAAATCTGTACACGTGAAATATAATATCACCTACATTTCTGAGGTAAGACAAACAGCCAACTGCTTGGTATTAACTTCCCAAATGCAGATGCATATTCAAGAAAACTATGCTTCATTAAGATCACTATGAGAGCCTAAATTTTGGAGAAAAAATCACTGTTGGAAACAGCATCATGTTGTAAAGCTGTATGTCACATCATGTAGAGTACACTTTAGAGTGAACACATGTAACAGAGTAGTTGGGTCAAATAAGTTATTTACTTTAATAGATTTCCATGCTAAAGCACTTTTGCTATGAGTTGCTCCTTATCTTAGAAGAAATGAGCCCCCGGCAAATGACCTAGTAAAGTAACTGGATCCAATAGACAAGTAATGCAGAAGACAAAATGAAGTAAATCTTAAGGTTTTAATGAAGTATTTTACTCTACTAATACCCTAGGGGAATGTTGAAATGCAGAAGCATTTAAAAGTTTGCCACGGAATCTTGTGTCATTGAAAAGCAACCCACAGGTAATCACCTCTGTTACCACCCTGGTTGTGTTTACTTCAGCAGCATTTTCTTCGCAGAGTTACACTGTTGCATTGTTATGCCATGTTGGTAAAGCTTTCTTACCATGGTCACATATCTTTGTTGTATCTGGCAAAGCATACCTCTCTCACTGAGAGCTGACAAAAAATGCAGTTCTGCCACTCTAGTCTCCATGATAGGTTTTTGCTGACACAACTAAATTCGTCTCAAATCACACCTCATCTGCTCCAACTGACATGGCTATTCTGGCAGAAGTCTGAAGTATAAATAAACCACGTAGCAAGGCAATACCATTTTTTATTATATTACCCAATGGGCAAATACCTGAAGCTATATTAAATGCATGAGCACCTCTATACAATGTTGGTCATTACTATGAAAGTGTTAAAACTTTAAGATGGAAAATAATGTGATATGAGAGACAAAAAGAGAAACCAAGGTTAACTACTCATTTATTTAACTCAGAAAAAGTTCCCTATAATGTCTGCATGCATGATTCAACATTTTTCTAAAGAATAGTTGGTTATTATTATAAAATACAGGTCTTCATGTGTGGTGGAGATATATGAAACTATATATTAAGGAAATTACCATAAAGCAAGTACCATTTTTGACCAGAAACAAAATCAAACTAGTACAACACAGGAGAAGAAAAGTGGGAAGAAAAAGTAATAAGCTTTTCCATCTGAGAAACTATAATGTAGTGACAACAGCACAACTTACCCATTTGTAACACCAGAGGTGTCATTTCTTCAAAGTGAGTTTTGTAAGCAAATGGTACTTTGAAGAGACACATCCAACACTTCTGTCTGCTATAAGCAGTCATACTCAGAAGACCAAAATTGATGATTTGCATTAAAAAATTAAATGGTGATGAGAATGAAAATACAAACCCTGGTGCAAAACCTAACACACAATGTTGAGAATAAGCATCAAATGACAAAAACATGTTCTAGGATTTTTGGGTGAAGTTGGAGCTTCATATGTATTCTGTTCTTTTTCTGTCCCAGACCTGTGCGTATGACTTTACTTCAGAAGGGGCCTGTTACGTTAGTAATGTACACTGGTGTTCTGAGTAAATATTGCCAAGTATCAAATTGTTTTAGCATCTGTAATAATGCAATAAAGTTCAAAAGATTTTAACTATGTATTTAAAGTCCAAATGTTTGATGTGCAGAAATACACATGCACAGATTCTTGAGCTGTGTGTCTATTTGTCATTTCATACATGCATATTGGGAAAACATATCTTGCATGAATACTATAAACCACTTGTTATATATGGATTATTTCCTTTGTTCATTATCATTTGCCCCTGTCTTTCTCTCTTGCAGCTCTTTTAATATAATCATGAATTAGTTTGTCTAGATTAAGTTCTGAGGCTTAACGCTCAATGACACTAGGGAAAATGCTTAGGAAACTTTCTTAGGAGGCAAGTATTCAAGACACCCATCATTCTTTTCTCTGATGCTCAGTCCCTGCATTTACTTTTACAGGCCAGGGACTCTTGATGTTCACTCATCCTCTATCTGTTAGTGCAGCCACAAACCAACTTTTCTGTCACTTGTTGACCATATCGTAAAACCATGAGGCATTGAGCTGGCAAAATCAGGTTGAGGAGCCATAGTAGATATCTAAAACTATCCTGTCGTCACCTGCCAGCTGGAGATGTAAAGTTTGGGCCAAATACAAAGGACTGAATTTAAGTTCTCTTTAAAACTTGAAGCCTGACTGAAAGTATTCCTTAACAACTTGGATGGCAGCTAGAAATTGAGGGTTCAGGGCAGTCTTTTGAATAGAATTTTGGATAGAATCACAGGGACATGAGTCCTGCAATCTATTTCTGCCTTTGTCTCAGAAGAAACTAATTAGCTGCATTAAGAGCCAGACCAGATCTAGACATACTATTCTGATAGGAGAAGCAGATGAATAAGGAAGGCATTATTCCCCTAGGTAACTAAGATAGGAGTATTAGTCTACCCTTAAAATAACAATGTTTTTTGTTATCAGATTTTATTTCCAAGTGATCTGATGTTTGTTTGTTTGTTTGTTTGGGTATTACTTTGCTTGTTGTTGTTGTTGTTTTCCTTTTTTTTTTTCTTTTTAGCCTGGTCATTTAATACATGAGTGTTCAAACTTTTGGCTTGCTTGGGCTGCATTGAGTGAAGAGGAATTGTCTTGGGACACAAATATATAATATAGTTAATGTATATAGCTACAGCACTTACTATACTTAGAAATCAGATAATAGAATTCTTTATTACATTCTTCCATCCTTCCATTCAAAAACCAGCTAAAACCAAGAAGTTGAATCTCAGCTCAAAATTACTTGTTCAGGGAAGCCTTACATGAAAATCTGATTCTGCAAATCCAAAAGAATTTCAAATGTGCTCAACTACAGTCATATACAGAGCTCCAGAGATAATCTCAGGTAGATGTTGCATCTGTTTGAAGTATGTCAGTTGTGATATCCCTCTGTTAAGGTCTCAGATTAGTTCACTTAGGGCCAGTACAGTATAACATATCTGAATTAAGATGACCTGAGCTACAGTTTTCTGTGCTAAAGTTGCTTCAGTTAAAGCTCCCAGAGTCCTTTCTTTTCTGCAGTACACAAACTGCCTCTACTAAAGTCTGTGGAAATTACTGATATTCTGCAGGGAAGAAAAAGGCCTTGACCTTAAGAACCCTACATTAACAACACTCTAGTTAAGATGCTTTTTTGTTTTTAAATGCCTGTTAAAAGCAACTGCTAGAGTGATTTAGGAGCACTCAAGTGCTAGATCACATATTTGTAGTAACTACTAAGATGTAAGCAAAGCACTTCACAAGATGTGAGGTAGTTTTAAAGTGATTTGACAGTCGGGAGATATATCTTGTTTTCTCTTTTTTTCCTTCTACTGTTATCATTGATGCTGGTGCTTCATGAGCTAGATAAAAAATATGAAACTAAAGTAGTAATAAATCCATAATATTTAATGGTAGATTGTGCCTAACACTGTCCCATTGACTGAGATCATGAGACGCAATGTTCCAGAGTGATGTCCAAGGAATATTGTACTCAGAAGATACATCTGTCTTGCTATATTCCTCCCCTTTCCAATCTTGGATACACCTAGCTGTAACTAGCTAGTGGTCCATTTCAGTCACACACTAGAGCCGTAACCTTCGATGATCTCAGCTTTCTGATAGATGAATGGAAGTATAAATGGTGCTGAAGTTACCTTCAGCATGAGCTGTGTATAACCACATTGTCTCACATTGCGCCACAGCACAGATTGTTGGTGCAAGAAACAAAAAATAAACGTTACTTGCTTGTCCAAATGCATAGATTGAGAATGTGTCCAGCTCCTTGACTTGCTATTTTCAGGCTTCTAGATTTTAAATAAGACTCCTAAATGAGAATAAATAAATAAATATTTCTAACAGATTTTTGTCAAATAATGACAATATAATTATTTTTTCATTATACATAAATTTAAATCCAGTTTGTTACATGTTAAATAAATTCGTTGACTTTGATTTACCACAAACCTTAGAACGGTAAACGCAAATAAAGAAAAGATCACAGTTATTTCATTAGGCTTGTTTGTAACTTTGACTTCCATGAAACAATACTTAGTTTAGACATTACTGTAAGGCAACAGCAACAGTGTGGGAAAATGGTAAGCATCTTCAGCTGTGTATAGGTCATCCAGGTGAGCTTTTGTTTTCCTTCAAGTTAGTAGATAGTAAGTACAACATTCAATGTTCTTAAGCAGTGGAAAAAGGTTGCAAGTCTTTTACTTCAGTCATTCAGTCAGGTCCTACTTACACTAGGAAAATCACTCAGTCAGTCATGTTTTAAATTTAACAGTGATTACCTTCCGTACTTCTAATCACTTTGCGCTTCCTATGAAGACAACTTAAACACATTAAAAGCACTAAAAATAGGATTATTATTAATTTTTAAGTATTGTTTAAAATTATTTCAGTGAAAAAACTGTCAGAAATGTCTTTTTCCTTAGTAAGTGTTGCAGTCACTGAGGTGATAAGATTCTTCTTGCTTACCTTTTAATTGCAGCAAGAGATACAGAAAATTAGTATAAAAATAAGTACAAAATTCACACTTACACTGTAGTTCTAGCTGTAGTATAGTTGGATAATAGGCTTGTGCCTGTCTGTACACCTAGTGCACTCAAGCCATTAGCTCCTTGAGTGATCCAAAAACTCTCCATACAGACATCTGTGTAGAGAAGATAATGGAGCAATTTAGACTTAGATTGACTTGAGACAGTGATTGACCAAACTCTTAGCAGCCCTCTCAATTAAGGATTTGACTAATTGGTACAGGACTTCTCCAGGTGGAAATTTCAGACTGCCCTGAAGATTTTCCCCAGAAAACCTGGCAGTGCCTAGACCAATTTCTATGCCAAAATATGTTGATTAAAAGTCTCAGAAGGTTTCCACTGCAAAATTGATCAAATTGTACGCAAACAGGTCAGTCTTTTGTAGATAGTTAAGACAGTCTGGAGATGTTTTGTCTATTGTTTGAAGTAATACTTTGCAGTGGAGCTTGCTTATGATAGAGAAGTCACAGAGGACCAGGGTCAGTAAAAGAACTAAGTAGAACTATGGGTTGAGGAGTCTCAGCTAATCCAGATGGAGTTGCTGCTCCAAGGATTCTTGCAATGGAAATGTCTTTTGTTGTTAGGACAGTCACCAACTGTCCCATTCAAGAGATTTGATTCCTCAGGTGTTACCTTGTGCCAAGATCCTTGTGAATTCATTTTTAGCAAACAGCCTGTGTGTGAAAAACATAGTCTTCAAACTGTAGCTACAAATCTAAACTCTGGGAAGTAACGTCATCTATATATATATAACAGTCTAATATATGCCACCTATGTTGCTTACTGTTAAAAACATGTAATTATCAAAAAGCTGGAGTGCAGTACTAATTATACTCGTGTGCAAGTGTGCTAAGGGCACTCAGGTTCACCATTTGCATTCTTCAGCAGTGCTGTCTTCTGCAACCTGTGATGCAGCTGTGGTTACACAGATGCGCAGCCTCTTCTCCTATCACAAACATTTTCCCCTGCCTTCACCTCTATCCATGTCAGAGCTGTTGTTGATTTTACTCAGATAACAGCAAAATGCCCTAACTCCATAACTTTTCATCCAAATACTTGTAATTTAAAGAAGACACACTACTCCAGGAGTAATTTGCAATGGAAAACTATGAAGACTTTGCTGCAGTATGATAACTGACTAATCCTGAAAAACAAAGCAGGAAATGCATGGAAAGGGAACCAAAAGCAACTAAATAAAAAGGAAAATTTTTGGCTGCTCGTTATCTCAGTTACTGTTATCTCAGTCCTGTCTCTATGTCACAACCTCCCAGCATAATTTTGTAATGATGATAAGGATTACAAGAGTGATCCTAATGAAAACTTACACAGCAGAAGGAAATAGTTATTTTTCAGCTCCATCATGTCTCCAGTGGGGCTTATCTCATAGCAGTGGAGTGAGGATAGGTATGAGTGGAAACCCCATTTGTTGTAGTGCAGATAGGTATATGACAGCTTAAAGTTAACAACCAGCCTCTCACATCCAGAGTCACGCACTATGAAGAAACCAAGAAATCTTTCCAGAACCTCTAAAGACCTGCCTAAAACAGAAAGAGAGGGTTATCTCACAGTCAAGGATCATCAGTTAACACTAAACCATAATGTGTGAAAAGGGGACTTTGTTTTATTGTGAAAGCTCTAGCACTTACAAAAAAGAAAAAAAAAAAATCATTGATGATATCCTGTATAGCAGGACTTTCTTCTGCCAATAAACCAAAATTATTTCATTGAAGAATTTACAGTTTTTTGATCAAAGCATGAACATTTATAAAATAGAATTAAAATAAAATTAAGATCATTTAGATGTCATCCACAAAAAGGCTGTATTTGTTACTTTGTTTGTTATAAGACACTGGGAGATCCCCTGTGCTTTTCTAACCATCTCTTTCTCAACATAAGAGTAAAATATGTTAAATAAGACTCTTACTAACATAAGAGGAAAAATATATAACATTATTGCAGTTTCTAAATAGTAGGAAAGCCTGGAGTTTCAGAAGACCATTATACAGACTCTGTTACTCTAGAAATATGACAGTGCATATGGCAATACATTAGCCTACTCTTCTCTACTTTCAATGGATCAGATTCTAATGTCACTGTTCAGAAGAAAATATTGATAAGGAAATTCACAGTCAATTGATAAAGAAATTTATGGTTTGAGTCTTAATAGTAGTATAATAAACAAAGTAATAAGCATCATATATATCATTAAGTACATAGTGCATAAAACCATCAGTTCTATTTTAAGCTCATTTCACTGTGTAAAACTTAAATCAAAACACTGCAACAAAATGTGTAAAAAAGGAAAAGAAAGAGAAAAATAATAAACCATGAATTATAAGAATATTGTAGAAGCAACACAGAAACATATTGGAATGAATATAAACCAAAAACCAGTGTATCTTCTGAATTATGATCAGCATTGATAAAAAACTTGCAAAGTACTGAAGTAAAAATTAGAAAATGGTAATAAAAATAATATAATAAATTGCTAATAGCAATTTGGAATAAGCAAACAAAACAAACAAATATACAAACCCAGGAAACCCATATAAAAAATGATTCAGAATAGATTTTCTAAGTAGGTAGAACTTACAGAAAACAAGTTGTATAGTCATGTCTTCAACACAAATTTTCTGCTTTAGAATCAGATGACAGAATTTCGGTTAAAAATGCTTACCTAATTCATAAGATATAGAGAAAGAGCCTTCAGATCCTGAAGTGTGCAATGTATCTCTCATAAAAATGCTCAACAGCTGACATGTTCATAAGCAACCTAGAGGCCCTCAAGACAACAGTCCAAGAATGATTGTCATCAGCCATGATGCCATTCTCTGGGATTTGGAGAGATGACAAATGAACTATGATCAGTTTAAGTGAGTCATCCTCACTCCCCAACTCCAGATTTTTATTGCAAAAACAAGTCATTGTGTTTCTTTTCATATTTATAAGCGGCAGAAGATGTTTCTATTAGAATCCTAAGATCTAGCACTAGAAATGAAATTTTAACAATAACCATAGTTAAAAAACACCAGCATCAAGAAACTGTCAGAAAATTATTATCACTATAGATTCTCTGTGATTTATTACTGAATTATAGGAATAAATATCTCGAAATTAAAGATGGTGTTTTCAACAATGAATGGCAAGGAGAAAATGTAAAATCATAGTCTGTATTACAGTTTTTCTTACCCATTTTTTATCTACTTATAATTTGACAATGAAACACATTTTCTTTCTATTGCCAGTCACTGAACTTAAATTTGCAGCTAGATCACCTTTCACTGAAATCTTATAATAGCTAACATACTGAATAAGGTCAGCAAGAACTTTTTCTACGTAGCTAAGAATCTTCTCAGACCTATTTAAAGGTGAAATCCAACTGAAATCAACAATAAATTTTCTATCTACTTCATTATGAACACATATTAAAAGGATACTATTGATAGTAAAGCTTATCTAAATGAGAACTTATTCTGTGTCATATTTTGAACTCTGATTTTAGTGTTTCAGGCAACTGTTGCACTTGTTTTGATTACATTTTTGCACTAAGAGATGCAGGAAGATCTCTAGGAAGAGATACTGTCGGATAAGCTTTCAGAAATTGATGCTTTTTTCAGTCAAAATGTTATATTTAGAAGACTGAGCATTTACATCTATCAAAATCAAAAGGTATTTCTCATAGAAAGACTTATAAATCTTATAACCTTGCCAACTCCAAGTAGGGTAATTCTGTTACTCAACTAAATTTTCTGTGTGTTTTTCACATCCAAAATATTTTCTACTTTCTGTTCAAAATTACACTTTCAATCTATTTTGATCATTTCTGCTCTGTAAGAGGGAGAGTCAAGAAGATTCTTGCATAAATGAATAGCTGACTTAAAGGCAGAAAAGAAGGATAATGGATACTAAAGATCAGATTTTGCAGTGTAAGGTATTTTTGAATGGGAACTTATTGAAATCTTTGTTTGAACCAATGAAAATTTAATAAAAGAACCAGAATAAAAGATTAACAGTGATGTGACGAAGTTTGCAATGAAACAAAGTTATCTAGGAAAGATGAAAAGCAGTTGTGAGGCTCTCACACAATCCAATATCAGAGACATCAGTAACAAACTAAAGTCAGTGAAGATAAATGTAAGGTGAAGCACAGCAGAAAAAGTAATCAAATTTTCATAGGTTGACTCTGAAAGCCTGTTAATGTAGTTGAATCACAGAATGGAAGGAAACTCTGGAAGTCGTTTTGCCCAATCCCTTCTTAAACAGGGCCACACAGAGCTGGTTGCCCAGGACCATGTCACTGAATGAAGCCTTGGGATTACACAAACGTATGTGAATATTTAAACTTCATAAAAGTCAAAAAAGTAAATAGAGTGCTAAGAAAGGAACAGAGAGCAAAATAGAAAATTGTTATTCTATTCAGCTTTTCTCCTCCAGATCCCAGATTCAGATCCCAGATAATGCGTTGATTTATTGATGATTGCTTTGGTGTTCTGTTTTCAGAAATAACTGGAAAAAGGTAAACATCATCACACCTCTTTTCAAAAAAGCAAGATGAGATTGACAATCAGTTAGTCTCATCCTGGTGCCCAAGAGATCTCCAGGAATCAAGTTCCCTTAGAAGCCAATTTTTGTGACTGGAATTAACCAACATGTATTTGCCAGTGGTAAATTATCCCTGATCAGCCTGTGTGACTTCTATGATTAAATTACTAGATCTGTGAATGTGATGGACAGTGTTACACTGACTTCACCAAAGTAAAGATCCCGCTGTATCTTTGCTGGAACATTATAGTCTAGATGGTGAACTACCAGGTAAGTGAAAATTTAGATGGATCATCACATTGAAAAGGTAGTGGTTAATGGTTTGTAATCTATTTGGAGGCTTGTTTCCAGAGGAGTACCTAAGGGCTAAGCTGAGTATTTATCTGTTTAATACCTTTACCAATGTCCTGCAGGACTAGAGTGTACTTGCATCAACTTTGTGGGTAAGTCAGTCAGAGGGTATGATATTGAGAGGCATGTAGACAGGCTGGAGACAGACTAGCAAGACACTCATAAAATCCAGCAATGACAACTGCAAAGTCCTGCACTTGAAGCAGATTAACCTCATGAAGTAGTACAGGCTGGAGACTGACTGCCTGAAAGCAGCTCTACTGAAAAGGACATAGTGAGCTGTAGGCCAAATATGAGTCAGCTCTGTACCTTATCACATATTGAGCTCTGTCAAAAAGCATAGTCTGTAGATCAAAGGAAGTGATCATTGTCTTTTACTTAGTAACTAATGGACCACATTAGGAATACTGCAATCATTTTTCAGGACTTCAGTACAAGAAATGTCCATAAAGCTGAATGAGTGCACCAGTGTCCAGAGTTCAGCAGGACGTCATAAAGGTTGTTTGGGTCTGGAGCACTTGTCCTGTGGTGAGAGCCTGAAGGAATGGTTTAAAACATTAAAACAAACAGCTTTCTGATACTTAAGAAGAGGTTACCAAGAAGACAGATCCAGTTTCTTTAAAAGGGTGAACAGAGGAACAAGAGACACTGGTAATAAACTGAAACAGGACATATCAAGGAAGAGAAGGAAATAATAGGGAAATAATAATAGGGAAATAAGGAAAAGAATCTGCTCTGTGGGAATCATTAAGAACTGGGACAGGGTACCAAGAGAGGCTATGAGATCATTGGCCTTGGAAATTTTCCTGGTTCAGTTGGACAGTGGAAACCAAGCAAACAGGTCTGTATCCACTCTCCATCCTGCTTTGAAGGAAAGATTGTACTAGATGTCCTCCCAAGATCCCTAAAAAACTGAAAAATGTTATGATCTCACGATTATATGTATCTAGGACCCAAGTGATTTCTGGGAAATAAATTTTTCATAGATGTGGCCCAGATGTCAGTACTTGAATAGGCCTAGTGTATAAGGAGTTAGGAAACCTTATCCAGAGAGCAATGACAGTTAAGAGTTAAAATGGAAGTCTGTTGCTCTGTAGAGATCCCATACTATTAAATATATAACAATTTAGATTGTAGAAGTAGAAATTAGATTTATTAAATTGACATAGCATATCATTCTATAAGTTGTAATCACAAATTGCAGGATGGATTCAAGAATCAAAACGATATTGTTAATTGAATGAATATTTGAGAAGGGAAAAATCAATAAACAGAAATGCAAGTTTCTGCCATTTGATTAGAATGGTTATTTTTCCAACTGACTTAATAATGGAAAAAATGTATCTAGGAAAATTTGGATGAGCATGTATCAATGATATTTTTTGGTTTTAAGAGTATAGATCAGCACAATGAAATACATAAACCAAACATAAAATACAGTTAGCAATATTTCCTTCCTACCAATGCTAGCACAGCCTCAGTTAGTTCATTTATGAGCATCAAACTATAAATAAGGGTAAAAAAATAAATCATCAACAGTAATATAGGCTTCTACTCCAATGACCTGTGGAGAAGGCTTGAAAGAACTGTAGTTTAGTCTAGAGAGGGAAACAAAAAAGAAACATGATACCCCTTTTGAAATATGTAAAAGGCTCCTGCAAAGTGAAAGGGAACAATCTGCTTTCTATCTATGTAGAGGACAGGTCAAGAAGCCATGAGCTGAAATTGCAGCATAAGAGACTTATGTGACATTACGAAAACTTTCCATCTTTAAGAATAGCAAATCACTGATATAGACTGATAATGAAAACAGTAAGAATCTGCATCAACCGTGGACTTTGACAACAGGCTTGACAGAACCCTGTCAGGGGTGTTAAAGGTTTAATTGTTTCAGCTTGAGGAAGAAGAGATGGAACAGATGACCTCCAGAAATCTCTTCTAACCAGAGGCAAAGAATAACAGTAAGACAGTAACATGAAATTTCTCTTGCTAAATAAATGCATCAATTCATAGCAATAAAGAAGTTCAACCTTACGAATTTTTTTTCTCATTCAGCTCTGCTTACCAGTGATGACAAGCACCACATCCACTCTTCAAGAGGTAAAGTGCCCTAAGGATAATACAGGGTGCACTGGGCTCAAGTAATTTATTTGAAAAGCTGTAGAAAAAAATCAAATTGTTTAAAATATAGAATGTTTAAGAAAATGTATTTAACATGGATAAATGAATGCATTCAAAAAGAGATGATCGCACAAAGCTTATGAGTTCATACAATCCTATTCGTGGAGTAGACAGATGTTTATTTCCAGCTAGAAATGAAGGCAAGTTACCACTGCAGAGGATGTGACCCATCATTAATGCCTCTGGTGCTCAGGAATTCTGGAAGTTCTCACCTGATCACTTCTTTGTTGATGCTTCAGTATATATACTGATGCTTCAGAATGAACTTCAAAATCATCGGTATGCCAGCACTAAAATAACTTTAGAAATTAATCTGTCAGGAGGCAGGAAGATTATAGAGTACACTGTAAGTTACTTACAATTTTCACTCCAGTTCACACAATGTTTCTGTAAACAGAAAAAGAAGTCCATGAACTCCTTTTTCTTTCTGATAAAATTAGTGGGTTGTGTTGTTTCTCAGTACAAGAGTTGCTGTGGTAATTATTAGGTTGCAGCTGAGATGTAAAAGCTAGATCCACTGCTGCTAATAATCAACACAATTACACTCACTTCAGAGGAACTTTGCCAATTTATTCCAGCTCAGTATCAGATCAGAAATGTCATATGTCCAAAGAATGCGTCTATTTTTATTGCTGAAAGGTAAATTGCCAACATGTACTTTATTTTTTTGCTATGCTTACAAATCTTACTAAGTTTAAATAAGTAAACTAGTTTATGCATTTCTCCTTCTAATTAATAGTCAGATTAAATATAATAAGGTTTTTGACACTTTCTATTAAAAATTTAGCTCTGCTCTTAATAGGCTTTATTTCTAGTCAAATTCATACAGTGCTACAACGTGGACAATTTGAAAGTGGTAGCTATCATTTCAAACGGTAGCTCTCATTTAAGCTAGAGACATGATTCAGAAAAGCTTAAGGATTAAGAGTGCTTTACAGGAAACTGAAATATTCTGCCTTAGAGAAAATTTAGGATTGGTTGTTCTTTCCATGGGAAAGGGGGAAAGAAGTGGGAGGAAAGCTCTTGAGCAAAAGTACTGATAATGAACAGTATTCCCTATTGCTGGGGGACAGGAGGAATAATAGCAGTAAGTGTTTCATCAGGTTAATGACTGCTTTTCCATAGTCTTTTATTATTGTATAAATATGAATAATGAGATTGATTTGCTGAAGCTCAGGCATCAGTAAAACACAAGTAGGTAACTGGGCCCATGGTGATTCTATGGAATTGCAGCCAGGACACAAAACTCCCTGTAGGCACAAGCATTTCTTGGAGGAAAAAAAAATCTCTTTTAGAGTCTTTGCCCAAGGCTTCTAATCAAGGAATTATAATTATTAGTGTTTTAAACCCTAATCCATGAAAGCTTAATGCTTGCACAACAATCTAACCAAAACTTCAGAGGGATTGACCTATGTGCTCTTGTGCATAACAGCTCACAGAATGACACCTTGAGCTAGTTTTTCAAAATCATCTAAGAAAATTAGGAGCTGTTCTTTCAAGTGTCTTTGAAAACTACAATCTCAACCTAGACCCCTGTAGTCATGGTAGTTTGTTCAGTCTATTTCCATGTGAATACAAAATAGGTAATTTAGAAGTCTAATTTTTACTCTCCCTTTACTGTCAAAAAGGAATTAGACCATATGAAGTCATCAAGGATCATCTGAGGATTTACTATAACACCTATCACCATGGTATCTAAGTGCTTCCTGAAAGACCCATTACTCACCATGACTAAGTGTTCTCTCCTACCTGATCTGTCAACTGAATGGCTGTTACTTCAGTTTCTGATTTATGTCTTCATGATTTAGCTTAAATATGGACCTCCCCTCCCCCTCCCTCTCTTCCCCCCCTCCCCTCCCCTAGTGATTAGTAACTTGCAGAGAAAAACATATAACTGCAGTATAGGCAGACATAGCTGGAAAAAGAGTATCTTTAGTGATTATCTTCCCTAAACAACCAAAACCTGCCTCAGTCTTCAGAGCAATTTTGTTTGTATAATTACATTAGCCTCCAAAATCTGTTACGAAGAAGAGATGTCTACCAGCATCTCCAGAATTCTCATTTAAAGCCTGTCTAAGTAACCTAAATTTCTAATTTCACCAGGGATTTTGATAGTAAATATTTCAAAGTCAAAGATAGAAATAAGGGTTATTGTTTGAAAGTAGTTAATTTGTAAAGGGCAGAACAAGTTTAAAGTTCTTCAGAATTTTCTGCTGAACATCTCTGCTTCTATTGGGATCAGCAGTGAATAAGCTTGGAGCAAATATTTCAGAACATATAAAGAAAACAGTTTCGAACTTTCAACTTGATATGCTGCTCATTTTCCATTAAGTCACTTTTTAAAAAATTGTCTTTCTTTTTTTTCTGTTAGAATAATAGGCTATAACTATTCTCCCAGTGCCAGAATGAAGCTTACATGATTGTATCAATGACTACCTACCAGCCCTTGAAGATCTCAGTTCCTAGGATAATTTAGCATTCTTTGACACTGGTGTTTAATTAGAGAAAGTTTGAACTCTTTAAACTCCTAGTCACTCATAGATGCTTGCATTATCTTTTCAAACTTTTGAACACTTATTTTTATTCTTAGAGATGTTTAATCCTTTTTTTAATAGAAGAGAAGGAAGAGGATTAAGCCAATGAACAGTAAATTGAATACTAAACAATGGGAGGAAAGATGCTCTGACAGCAGACTGCATGGAGCCATCAAAAAAGGCAATTGTAAAACAGGCGGAAAGATAAAAGGCACTTTAAATACATGCGGTCTTACTGTCTATGGCCATGCAGACCAAAAGTTTAGAGATTTAGGTTTAGACAGGTGAAGCCATACGAAATATGAAAAAAAAAAAAAAAGATCTGGAAAATGAAATGATTCGGAACTGATCAAAAGCACGTACTACAGTCTCTGACAAATGTACAGTTGGTGAGTATTCCTGAAAACTTAACCATCATTTAATTACTACACAGCATACAAGTAGAAGGCTTCCTCTTCAGCTTTGCCCTCAAAACAGGGGAGAAATATGTGAGAAGATAATAGTAGAAAATCTTTTTGTGAGTATCAAAGAATACTTTGGGTTAGAAAGGATCTCAGGAGGTCATCTGGCTTGACACTAAGTTTTAGCAGGACCACACTCAAGGACTTCTGCTTCATTAAAACCTGCATCTTATTTTGTGTTACAGATCATAGAATCATCATAGAATCATAGAATCATAGAATGGTTCAGGTTGGAAGAGACCTTNATCATATTAAGCCTCTCATATACCAGTTCACCAGCGCATCTATGTTTATTTCAGAATGTAATTCAAAATATTTTTATGTATGTAGTCATTTTAACTTCAGTCTAGAGATCGTACAGATATGTTTTGTGGCATAATTTGCTAAAAACAACCACAAAAGCAAGGAAATAGATATTTCTGATAATATATATATATTAAAGATTCTAAGATCTGCACAATCAACCTACAACCTGTCTTGTGAGCCAGCAATTTTCTCAAGGGTTTATAGGAGAGGCATAATCCAGATTCCAATTTATGCAGTTTTCCAGGTGCTATAGATTATTTTTTCCTTATGCAGAAAAATACTAAATCGTCTATAGCAACTATTCAAAGAAGCCTCTTGCAATTTAGAATATGATTGGTAAATTTTTCAGAGGTAAATTTTTTCAGAGAATGCTTGCATAAGAACTAATTTTCTTTATTTACTGAGCCTTTTACAACGTAAAGCTTCAGCAACAATATATGTTCTGCTGCACTTGATTAAAGTTTTTTTCTATGAGCATGAAAATGACTTCCTTGCAGCAGAATTTCAGTTGTTGTTCTGTAAAAGTGGGCCTACTTCCTATATGCCATGTGGAATTCTTTAGTGAGATTCTCCTAATTTTGTTCAGCCTGAGAATTAAGGAGGCCGTGAAGCCCAGGGTCCACCTTGTGGCTGAATATGCAAGAAATGATAATGAGTGTGAAAGCTCCTTCAGCTCAATGACATTCAAAGTCCTTGCTATCACAATGCCTGACCACTGGAGTTACTGGAATGGAAAAGACTGTTCTGTCATTTAATCAGTGCTTTCCACTCATTGGGATTCAGCCCTAGTCTCTAGTGGCAACTGTGCTAGAGTTTCTACAGCTTTAGGGCTGCAGTAGCTCACTTAACCGTAAAAAGGGGTGGGACAGATGAAGAAGATTAAGAAATGCAGTGGTTTGTGGAGGTTTACTCATTTGCATATGTTTTCATCTCCCCTATGGATGAGTAGGCATTCATTAATTTGCTCTCAAACCAGAGCTCTTGTTTGTTACAGAAAGCCCCCAGATAAGTCTCCTGTATTTTTCTCAGATATGGGTCTTATACCATAAGGAACAATAAACAGTATTGGTTGTTTCCTATCATATTTGGATGACCCCTACCACTATGCAAAAATTTTTAAAATCTGTGTTTTTTAGGCAGCTGTGTATCCAGGGGACTGTTGGGCTTGTGGTTTGGCCTCTAAACACAGTGTCTCCTTACGAATGAGATTTATATTGGCTGCATCCCAGAGGTGAATATAATGACCTCTTTCACCTTGTCAAAAGGTCAGCCTTGTCAAACCTACAGTAGTCAATATCCTACAGAGCATCCATTTAGCAAAGCAGCACTGCCCAAACTGGTACTCTGGAGTGCTGGTACTCAAATGCACAGGTTTGACAAAGACAAATAGCACAGGGCTACGCTAACTGAGCAAGGACAAAGGGACGCTTTGCCTCCACTGTGTGAGAAATTGAAACCCACTTAGATTTCTCCTGCATGCATTTTATGAGGACAGGTTTAATTTTTTGAAGTCCCTGATTTATTTATGAGAAACAGAAATCTTTCTGTTCAATGCCATACACTTTCTTTCAATATATTTTTTTACTTGTCTGTTTTTAAGGAACCTGAAACTATATTTTTCATATAGGTATATTGGTCAGGACTCTTAGATAACATAATTCCTTTATAGATACCCCCAGTGCTCTCTGCTAAAGACGTTTATTTAATATCTTGTGGCTAAACTGTTACAGTAGTGCTGTAGCAAATAATGTTCATACTCTTTATGTGGATAGTTCTGATCTTTTTGCTGACTCTTTTGACTAAAAAAAGTAGTGCTGAAATTGTCCTGTGTAAAAATCTGTAACACAACACATTTCACAGATTAAGATTTTTTAACTTTTAGAAAGACCATATTTCAATTAAAAAAAAATAATAATAATTTTGAGTAGTACTTATTCAAAGAAAAAAATTGTGATGAAAGAGCAAAAATATATCTTCAATTAATGTTTTTTTGGTGACCTCTTTGTAGAGCCATATTCATTTCTGTATATAATTTTAGTTTTGCATAACTTACATTTGTGACGTGTAAGGCCTACCTGTCCCTTTAACTTTGATTGTGTGGAGGTGGTCTTTTTTCATCTAAAGTTCTTAAGTGATCTCTAATCTATTTAGAGTTTGGGTTGCATTTCCCCTTCAGGTCATAATTTTCTGACTGTCATTTTAATGCAAATCACAACAAGTAAACTTACTGGAGTCAGTGAATTAAAATCTACATAAAGTCACCACCAGTCCCCAATCCTACAAACACTCAGCATGTAGCTAGCTAATGGTAAATCACATCGATTTCAACAGTACTACTAACAGTGTGCAAAATTAAATGCATTCATAAGCCTTTGCAGGATCAGGGCTTCAGAGAGCTCACAAACTGGCCTTTGATGTCCGTTCATAAATCCCCATTATAATTAACAGGAATTTTACAGGCACATCAGCAGCAGAGTATTTGTAGAGTATATATTACTAGCCAAATAGTCTGCAGATGGAATCCCAAAATATTCATTGACCCCCTGCTGACAAGGAAATTATTTATTATTACTACCTACATGATACAGTTGTAACCTTGAAAGCGCATTGTATTTTAATGAGGCCAAAGGCACTTAAACGAACAATCAGCACCTCAAAATGAATGTTCATTTAAGGAGACATTACAGCATTTTCAGATGCTTTTATTCCATCCCGCAATGGATGAGATAAAGCCTTCTAGAAACCAAAGTAATGCTTACCATTCTGAGCTCTGTTCCTGTTTCTTCTAATAGAAACTCAGTACCCAACTAAAAATCAAGACAGAAGGGCTATATTGAAAAAGAAAGAGCAAGCTTTTCTTGCATGGGGAGGTAGGATCTCTGGATGTCTTTTAACCTGAGAAGACATCAAAAATTAATTATTTGGCTGAAAACCACTGCCAACCTTTGCCAAAGAATTCTATTTTGGTTTAACACTGAGTCTGGTCCAAGCTGATTTATAATTACAAAGCAACTTAGTTTTATGTGCTAACACTGAAAAACTTCAGTACATTTAATTAAGTATGGCAAATTACGTAAAGCAAAACTGATCTAAGTTAAAATTCAAAATTTTGAATTAGAATAAACAAATTTTGTATTTTTAATCTGATTCTCAAATTCAGATGCTATTTTCACAGTAAGTAGTGATATAGTGACTGTTTGGAGGCAGCAGTGTATATTGGTTTTGCTTGTGACTTAGTATGAAGAAACAACATCTAAGGGTTTACTATGAGATTTTCTACAAAACTTTCTGGAAATTGGAATAATAAACCCATCACATAGTTCATTACATGTAACTACACGTTTACTTTTTCTTCTTTGCGTAAAATTACTGCTCTGGGACAAATGAAAGCAAATTTTTGTTGAAAGATCAATATACCTGAGTATATCACAAATAAGGACCATCTCAGAGGAGATGTATACTCACAGTTACTGTCTTTCAGGGGAGTTTTATTCACTTAAAACTTTTTTTTTTTGTTTTAATTTAAACATAGATACAGGAGAGTTTAGCCATTTTCTCTCTGTTTTACTCCTATTTTAACAGTCACTGTGAAAGAGAAAGAAGCCTAGATGTAGCTTGATTTTTGACATGTGGAATTTTAGAATTAGTAATCTGTTGAATAATTCCATGTTTGAAAGAGCTTTTGTGTTATGACAGAAACATGATCCTAAATGTTAACTCTGTAATGGGTGTCAGAAGATCACCATGTGTTATATTTTAAATTACCCTCAAATTTCTAGAGTTTGCTGAAATATTGATTGAAAAGTCAAGTCTGTGCTTAAAACAAATTCAAATAGATACAACAGGAAAAAAAAGAATAAATTATCATTATAAAACATGTCTAGGATGCTATGTGTAAGTCTGATTATCATATCCAGGAAACATGAAGTCCTGTGAGGAATAGCTAGCAAAACTGTGATACTAAGATCTACCATAGTAGAGAATACTAAAGGTGAAAACACTGGTGTTTTCAAGCCTAGAAGAGACATTGACACTATGATATTAGGATGCTCAATCCATCTGTCTCAGTTTTTTCCTTGCTAGAAAGGGAAGGAACCTTACTCCATTCCCCAAAGTCCTCCTGATTATGAAAGCAGATTTAACACGTGCTACAATTGGAACAACTTTGCTTTATTGTCCTCCTCACAGCTGCAGTGCAACAAAGGAGATATCCTTGGACATCCCTAAATACATCATTTACATACCTTATTACCCTTTTTACCATCGTTACCCTCTTTTTTACCACTTTTTCTCCATTGCAGCCCTGTCTCAAATTAAGAAGACCCCTCATATTTTTGTTAGTTAGTTTGTTTTACCCCCTTTGATCTTGGTTTTGCTACATCCATATCCAAATATGGTATTTTTCTGATTGCTCTACCTAGGTAATCAGTTTTATATTCACTGATGTGGCTACTTAGGTACCGTCAATCTTGAAAGGCTCTTCTCCCCTAGAAGGTCCCCAGTGCTTCCCTTCAGTTAGCTGTGAAGTTTGAGCCTTTCTCACTTAACTTCCCCTTAACAGTCTTTGAGACTCAGGCATCTCTCACAGCACTATCTGTAACTTTTGGCAGCTTCTCACAGTGCATATCTGTCATGTCCAGCAATTTTTCATGTCATAGTTTCTCATGTCCTGTTCAGTCAGCTTAACCTTGGGCCAGAGCTTTTTCAGATACTTCACTATCTGCCTGTAGACCTAACAGAAAACGAAATGAGACTTGGCTTGTTTATCTTTGCAGTACGAAGACTGAGGTCAAAGACAGAGTAAAAACTTAAAGACATCTATTTTATAAGTGCAGTGTGTAGGGCTAAGACAATTGAAAAGAACAATTTTAATTAAGTAATGGGTATTACAGCAACTGAATATATGCATAAATAAGTATCTGACACCTAGAGATTACTGTGATGTGTATAAGATTGGTAAACCAGATGAGTTTAAATTACAAAGCTAAACTTAACTGGATTGACTTTCATTAACAACATCCTTCATGCTAATAGTTTCCTACTCGTTTTTGATCATTATCACCATATATTCAGAGCAGTTAGTCCTTAGTAGCCTCATGCTACATATACTGTGGACATGCCATAACCAATACCATGGCACTGGTGCCACACCCTCAGCTGTCACAGATGCATGAAACACACTCCAGAGCTCTTTCATGAGAGGAACTGAGAGAGGCAACATCTTTCTCTCCCCAGTTTTAGATCTGGCCCCTTCTTAAGATGTTTGAGCTTCTTGACACCTCTTAGCCTCAGGCCTCTAGCTCAGATGCTGTGGAATGCACATGAAGGTTGCCTTCCGTGCTGAGACAGGCATCCCTTCCTGCAGCCATGCTCTTTCCTCCTTGCTTGGTGGTTTTGCCTTTGCTAAAAGTCTACGAGCAGTAATTAACCATGAGTGGGCTGTTCATAGTTCTAAGACATCTGCTTTCATCATATATCCATATTTAAAACACCTTAATACCACATGAATTTGAAACCTTGTATCCTAACAAGAGACACCAGGTGCCAAGCTTCAATTCAGATTGCAAGTTCTCATAGGAAGTTGACAACGATGTTAACAGACTATGACCGGGGCCTTGCAGAGTTAACTGTGTCACATAAGATCCTATTCCCAGAAAGGTCATTACAATTTTTTTTTGCAGGATCACAGGGTGCAAAAATGTTTTTACAGCTATTATTATTGTTTACTGCGCTAATGTCTGAATTTAAAACAAGCTAATATTTATTAAACCGTCTTGTGTATATTTGTGTTTTTATGAGTGCCATGGACCTTTTCTTTGGCTGCAGCATAGACTATTCATATATTAGGAAAGACTTTCTAAATACTTGACGGTGAAATTAAATACAAGTCATTCTGTGGGATTGGAGATATGGAGATATAATGACAAGACAAAAATACTTTACTTATAAGCCAGAATTTCATACGTATGTGAGGAAGGACTATATCATGTGTTTGTTCGGAGTGATCAAGGATTACACTTCTTATTTCAGGAACTTACTTCCCACTTTATCATCCAACAAAGGCCTTTGACTTGGCTTCTAAAGTCTCTCTTTCTTTTACTTCAGTTCAAGCCAGATTTACTCTTTGTTTTTTAAATGAAGTTCAGTAGTTCTGGGGAACAAAAAAAATAAAAAAATAAAAAAAGAGGACACAAGGACAAGGAATTTGAACTTAATTCACCATTCTGTGGAAAGTTAGTTCAGAAATCAATGGACAAGGTACTTGTCATCTAAGGAGAGAAGGGAGAGAACTGCAACAATCTCCAGTAGTTCATACAAAAGCTGTATTACTGTTGACCACTCTTTTTCCTCATTAAAAATACAGTAAGGTGAGCACACTCCAATTTAAAGATTATTTTCAGTGAAAGTACAGGATCTAGAGGTATATGTATGTCAACCCTTCTTTTTCTAACATTGCTTCTTCTGTCCCTGCATTCATTATTTTTGAAAGACAACTCTTAAAACGAGAGATGGCCACTTACATATGAAAGTACATTCACTTGAACTAAAACACAATTAATTGATCAGGGACCAGTACAGGAAACAAAATTTGCAGCTTCCTCCTTGAAAATAGCAATCAAATTCTGGGGTACTAGCAGCTGACTTACTACTATTTTTTTTAGTAGCTGCTGTTATCATAAATGTATGAATACATAGGTTATATTTATTTAGACACTAACAATCTGAATGTAGTAATAGAACAATTACGCCAAAATTGCTATTTCAAGATGAGTTTCAGAAATGTTGGGCATCTTCTCAAGTATTGAATAGGTATGCATTTATGATAGTTGTCTGTCTTAGTTTCTAACAGAAGTTACTTCTTTCACAGTGTCTGGTATGAAGCTATGTTTTGTTCCCAGAAGAGAAACAAAACTGACAACACCTGGCAGTGTAGAACACAGCCAAGGACATATTTTGTTCCTCAGTGAAGCAGTTAGAAGGCATAAGGAGCTGGGAACTGGGAGGGGACAGGACCCGGGCAGCTGACCCAAACTGACCAAAGAGCTGTTCCATATCACATCACATCACGTGATTTTTACGGAAGGGGAGTGTCTTGCTCGGAGGGAGGGGCTGCTGGCCGGTTGGGTATCAGTTGTTGGTCCCTTGCTTCGGGTATTATTTATTGTTTCATATATATATATATATATGCACAGTTATTTCTTTTATTCTCTCTGCTGTCTTAGTAAATAGCTTTTATCTCAGCCCACAAGTTCTACCGTATTTATTCCTTAACTCTCTCCCCCATCCCACTTGTGAGGTGGGAGGGTGAGTGAACAACTGTGTGGGACTTAGCTGTCTGCTAGGTAGAACCAGGATGTTGTCTCTCTTGTATTTTACAGTCAGCATTATTGTTTCTTTATTCTCCATTTAATAGCTGATGATTGTACTTTTCTGGAAGCAAAAAAATTCCTTTTATACTAGGACACACTGGCTTTTGTTTGTTCATAACTGAAGTATAAAAAGGCAAAAAAGCTTAATCAGTCAAAAGACTGTTTTCTAAACACGTATTGTTTGTGTTATTGAAAGGAGAAATGGGTATCTCACTCTTCAGAGTGTGAGATCATGTGAGTGCTACATGCCACTACTGCATTGAAGATGAAATTTCGATTCTGCGGTTGGCTCTGCTTGCAAGTTCCCAGGCATAATATAACTATGATACTGTCATATCTTTTAAAAATATTTTTAGTTCAAAAAGTTCCCAAGGCACTTAAAATTTGAATTAGATTCGTCTAATTGGTATTGGTCTGCAGTGAGTTTTTAGAGAAACCTTCTTACTACATTTCCCCATACATCTTTCCTACAGTGTCAGTTGGTGGTATTCACCGCCAGTCTTGTCCTTGCATGTAGATATGACACTACCAAGGCACAACTGCCTACCAAGGCTGTTAATATAACAGAGAATATTTTTAATTTTATTCTACCCCAATCCCTTTCAGTGATCAGTGTGGTTGATCCATGGCTAAACTCACAGCTAACCAATGGTTGATAACACCCCCAGATGATGTTGAACACTTAATGTTCTCTCTGCACTGACTAGAGCACCACTATACCTACTGACAGTACTACTAGACTTTCAAAATACTCGAGAACTGACCTCAAGTCCATAGTTTCTAAGCACCAAAGGAGTAAAACAATTTTCCTCCTATATTTCCTCAATTGAGATGACTGTTAATGGAGACTATTTCTTCATTTCTGTAGGATGGGAAAGTGCAGATGACCTAGGAAAGACTAGCTTGTCAATTTAGTGTGTGAATACATTTGAAAGATACATTAGATAAAGTTCATAACATAACATTCGTAAAATAATTTCCAAAGCTAAATTAAGGATGGGAGGGAAGAATTGATTTAAGTAAATTTTCATAAAATTCTTCAGGCAATTAAAAAATCCCAACTATAGAGTTAAAGATTCTTCAGTACAACACCAGAGGATATAACTTCTGTTTAGCTGTATGTTGTGTAATTATCATTTTATGCTCAAGACATGCGGGATGAAGCAAGCATATTAGACACATAATTAGATCTGGGAAAATTTGCTAATTAATAAAGTGGATAGACAAATCCTGCATTTTGTTAGGATAAGATGTATTGGTTTCCTCCTGTGCTGCTCCATGTTTGACTTATTACACTGCAGTGAACTATTTCCCATGCATCTTGTTGTGATGAGTCACATGCCAAACAACATGATAAAATAATTTATGATCAACAAAACTGGAAATATCAGTTGGGGGATTGGCTGTATTTAAAGGTTTGTGTGAGTTCATTCAGACTTTCAAGGTGGTAGTGTTGCTGATGTTATTTGGTTAGCCTTCCCCTTCCTTCCCTCTCAGAAAATGTAAGAATAAAAATCCCTAAATGTACGTGCATACCTGGTAAAGTAATATCCTCTTATATTGGATGTATGATATATTATAAGACTTATCATCTTACAGAGCTCATTAACCAACTAGTTGCTTTGTGCATGTAGATTTTCAAGAAAGGTGAGAAGGTATATACAGATAAATAGACAGAAACATAAAGAACCATATATTCTCAAAGTCTGTATTCATTCTATAAAGTTAGAGGTGTGAAAAATCAGAATGCACCCATATTGAAGAATTACAAAACATGAATAAATTTAGAAAAACAATGAGTTTATTGCTATCCTTTTTCTGACTTTTAAAACATTTAAAAAAACAAAGCCTTTGTTTTCTTGTTGTTAATCCTGCATTTGAAAGGAAACTTATCTTGTTATTATACCCTGTATATGAAAACTGTCAGAAATTTTTATGCATGTTTAGTGCATGTACCTGTGTATCTTTAACATTTTTATTCATATATACATATATGATTCTGTCTTTTTCATTGCAAAAGTTCTCTCTGATTCTTGCCACGAGATAGTTACACCTCCTATGACCACTGGATCTTTTTGCCTAACTGTAAGGTAACTGTTGATCACAGGATGAACTGGTGATTGAGCACATGGTGGAGGGGTGTGGCTGGCCTGGGGAATGCTGGTAGACCACTTGCACCTGTGACTGGACAGGGTGGACCTGGGGCGCGGTTGCCCCTGGCTTAGATAAAGGCCAGCCAGGCAGAAAAGGCAGCAGTTGAGTGAGGGGGAGTGAGGTTCAGATGGTGTAGGTCTAAGAGTTTTGGGGCCTTTTCTGTTATGCTGACTTATATACTCCGTCTATTTTCTATGCTGATCTGTCCTGAAACTTGCTGTGATTAATCTTAGTGGGGAGAAAAAAGGAAATTTGATCTGTTTATCTACAGTAAAAGTCCTATTACAATCTTAAACACACCCCTCCCCGCTTTCTCTGAACAATGTAATACCGACAGGGTCAATTTTATCTGTAAGCATTACTGTCATGAGCATGCCACTGAGTGCTCACTTTCTGCAAAGGTAGCTTATATGTTAGTGTCCTGGTTTGACCTAGCAGACAGCTAAGTCCCACACAGTTGTTCGCTCACCCTCCCCCCTCCCAAGTGGGATGGGGGAGAGAATTAAGGAATAAATACGGTAGAACTCGTGGGTTGAGATAAAAGCTATTTACTAAGACAGCAGAGAGAATAAAAGAAATACCAGTACATATATATATATATATATAAGAAACAAGAAATAATACCCGAAGCAAGGGACCAACAACCGATACCCAACCAGCCAGCAGCCCCTCCCTCCGAGCAAGAGAACGATTTCTCTTCCGTAAAAATCACATGATGTGATGTGGTATGGAATAGCTCTTTGGTCAGTTTGGGTCAGCTGCCCTGGTCCTGTCCCCTCCCAATTCACAGCTCCTTATGCCTTCTAACTGCTTCACTGAGGAACACAATGTGTCCTTGGCTGTGTTCAACACTGCCAGGTGTTATCAGTTGTTTCTCTTCTGGGAACAAAACACAGCTTCATACCAGACACTGTGAGAGAAGTAACTTATGTTAGAAACTAAGACAGTTAGTATTTTATATTCACAAGCTAAAGAATATCCAGAATTTCTCAGATGTGGGTATCTTTGTTTAAAGAATACGTCTGTGTATGTTTTAAGAAAATCTTGTTCTTGCTATGGTGAATGATACATAGCAATATTCCTGGTGGTGAGGTTAACGTAAACTGAGAGCTAACTATGAAGCAAAAGCTGAAATAGCTATAGAGGTTAAAATGTTTGAAAAAAGTCTTTATTGTTTAGATATAGCGCTAATAAAAACAGGCAAAACCACTTATCTCCATTTCTGCAGGCTTCAGTTGATAAATTCAGTGGACAACATAAACAAAATGTGCTTAACCGTGGTTAGTTGTACGCTATCTTCAGGCAGTCCAGAACTCTTAATCTTAACTCAAGGTTAGCACTGTTTCTATTTATATTTTATTTAAAATAAATTTTGTAATTTCAAAAATGAATCATGAAACTCATTGCAGTATTGTGGAAGCACTAAATCTTGTTTTAGCACTCTGTGCATATGGTGCTGCTTTCTCCAAGATTTCAGCCTTTGAAGTTCTGTAGATTTGTTTATAGCCAATCTATGCCTCAGATTTTCTTCATCACCAATTTTACAGACATTTTTGAACAGCAGCTTTATAGGTGTAGAAACAATGTGATTTCATGCCTCAATATATAAGTACAGTCAATCTGATGCTTGGCAGCTCTTAAAAATTTGGCACACTGGAAAAGATAATTTTGTCTGAGTATCTAGAATACGAGACCAGGTCTTGATTCTCTCTTTACCTTAAAAGGTAATTAAGAATCTAACTTCCCTTGAAACCATTTTTTCCTTATTGAAGTGTCCTTGCTGCTACTGAAAACACGTATAAGGATGTTATAATTGGTCAAGTAATACAAGCAGTGAATCATTTCAAATTGTATAGCAAAGTGAACTAAAGTAAAAGTTGATGACAAAAAAAAAATGACACCTGTTCTTCTCTGTCCAACACACAAAAACTAGGAAAGCATTGCCACCCTTCTACAACTGGTGAAGAATGGCATTCTGATTTGTAGGACCAGATGATTGTGCACTCCTTGTTCTCCCACTCAGCCTGGTCTTTATGCCCAAGGCCTAATGCATACAATGAGGAGTAAAAGACCTTGTCCTTGGGAATGATAACACTCAAGATTTCACCGGAGACAGTTAACGACCACCGCGTTGTCTCAAGCTGAGTGCTCAGTGAACTTATAATGGACACCTAGTTCAATAGGTCCAATTCTAAGTTGTATGATTATGAGCCAATCATTTTATCCCACAAATAACAAGCAGCCTAAGAACTCCTCTGAGAATTCTTGCAAGCAGCTGACTGCACAACATTATCTCCACTCAAGTAGGGAAACTTCTCGAAGTTATGCCTGTGCAGTGATTTACTTGAGACGGGGTGATGCCTTGCCAACAGATCCTTCATGATTTATTTTTTTTAAGCTATACTGGCTTCACTAAGAGTTGATCTTAGATTTATTGCGTATCCCCACTCTCTGTGCAGCAAATAATCAAGGATATCTAGCCATTTCAAATCTTAAGTCGCAGTCCGCATTGTTCAGATTAACACATCATATCTTTTTTTATGTCAGTAAATATCTTTCTACCTTCCTATTACGAGTGAAGTATGCAGTGCTTTATTCTCCATCTGCGACAGACCTTTTTTATTTTTTTCATTCTTCTACAAAGGTACTTAACTCAGAAGATATCTGAAATGCTTGCAAATCTGTAGCTGAGGAATTCCAGCATCAGTCTGTGGGTGGTATATGTAATTCTGATACTAGTTACTAAAATGACAATGGCAGAGAAGACATGCAAGAGCAGCAATAATTTGATTTGGGCCATTCTAGATGACTAAAAGCCATCAGCCTTCTTGAACAACTAGTGAAAAAAACAGCTGATTCACTTACCATATTAGTTGTTAAAATGCATCTGGGGATTTGGATTTGCAGGCAGTATATCCCTTCAAGGCTCAGGAAGAAAGATTCCATGGAAGCCAATTAACCTAGGAATAGCTGTTAATCCCTTTCAGGTCTTGTAGTAGGACAAGTACACAAATACATGGTACAAAAGCACTTCTGATTTTACTAAGCTGCTTTTTAAAGTAGTTCTTAGTCATACTAACAGCATTTCAGTACTTCACATTTCCACGGTGCTGTACAAACAGCTAATTAGGCCTCAGAGTTGATTGCTGTTCTCTAAATTTTACGAGCAAGAAAACTGAGGCACAGGGCTGAGAAACATCCAAGGCCAAACACAATGCCGACAGACAAATTAAGGTTACAGTTCTGGAAAACTCAGTTCCAGTCAATTCCCAAGCTTGTGTCATCCCATATAAAACAACAGATTTCCATATACAGGAAGCATTAAATTTATTTGACTATTTTTCAAGATCATTCTGCATTTAATCTGAAAGGAAGCTGGTTATCAACCCTAGTGTTCTCAACTTGGGTGCTAAATAAGCAGGCTCTGATCTAAGATAGTTATACACCTGTAAAATATATGTTTCTGAGTATTTTATATCAATCTCAAATAAAACGGAGGCCCTTTATCATAACTGTCTCCCCAGCAAGATCAGTAGGCTTGATTGCCAGTGTGTTGATAGTGGATAAAGCTAAAATATTCCTGTCAATTAACTCACCCCAGCTTGTGAACTAGACATTCTGGCGCTGCCGTGCAGCCAGACAAGCCATGTTAAAGTGAATTTTACACAATCATAATCTCTCTGGAGAGCAATCAGAGCTGACTCTCTAATATCAGGATGTTGTTTTTCCACACGTGTGTCTTAGTTTCTAACAGGAGTTACTTTTCTCATAGTGTCTGGTATGAAGCTATGTTTTGGTCCTAGAAGAAAAAAAAAAAGTGAGAATACCTGGTAGTGTTGAACAGAGCCAAGGATATTTCCAGTTCTTCAGATTCTTGTATTCTTCTGCCAGCGAAGAGGCTGGTGGGGGGGCAAAAGGAGATGGGGAGAGACAGAATGAAGGCAGCTGACCCAAACTGACCAAAGGGATATTCCATACCATATGATATCACATGATTTACAGAAGGAGAGTGAGCAGAGGGAGGAGCTGCTGCTCATGAACGGGCTGGGTATCGATTGGTGATTGGTGAGCCCTTGCTTTGTATATCATCTATTTTTCTTATATATATACATATAAGTACTGTTATTTCTTTTATTTTCCCTGCTGTCTTATTAAATAGCTTTTATCCGAACTCACAAGTTCTACTGTATTTTTCCCTTAATTCTCTCCCCCATCCCACTTGGGGAGTAGGGGGATGAGTGAACAACTGTGTGGGATTTAGCTATCTGCTAGGTCAAACCACCACAACATGTCTTCTATTTTCTAGTTCACATTTGATCTTTGATGTCTCTAAGTTGCTGTATAGGGGGGAAAAAAATAAAGTAAAATAAAAATCAGAAGAGATAGCCTTGATCATTTCTTCATTTACTTTAAAATCTTTTTTAGTGAGTAAATATCATAATTTATGAAGTGAAATATCTTTTCAAATTGAAGTATGTAACTCTGAATCTTTCAAAAAAATGTGAAATTAAGATTAACAGAAAACAGTACATGAATTAACTACTTTATTTCCAATTAATACTTTGAGCAGATATACTAAGATTAGCTGAAAAGACTATATATATATATATTTTTAAATGACTATGTTGTTTTACTAGACACCTCTTCCTGAGGCATCCACCTTTCTTATTTAAGGAAAAGTTAATGGGAATTTTCTGTCTCTTTCTCCCCAAAAGTTTATTTTGAAGTTTATTCTGAAACTATACAGTGCTTCCCACTGTGTAGTTTCTTAATGACAGAAAGTTTTTTTCAATTCCTTTAGGAAAGTAGAAAGGTAATGGCTGGAGCTCTGAAGCACAAATTTAATACAAATATTATATGGTAAAAGGTTAAAAAAAAAAAAAAGATACCAGACATAAAATATAAACAATTATTACTATTATGGTAGACAATAGTTGACACCCAGCTGTACCAGCTTAGAGTAATAGTACATTTTTAAACTGCCTTCCCTTGAAGATGGAAAATCTTTATGTACAAGAAAAATGTCATTAATTGTGTAATGGAACATGTACATTTGTGAAACCATCAGAAACATGTTCCAAAATTTTATAATGTTGCTGCTTACCTCCTTTGAAAGTAAATTTTTTCCTTATGGTAATGAAACTCCAGTACTGAATTGACAAGTTTCTCTCCACATAGTAATCAGCTTATTTATTTAAATTTATACAATTAAAAGCAACAAGTAAAACGTGAAATGAAAGATTTTTGGTTATTTCAGTTTAGATTTGAATATGCTGTATAGTTATTCTGCTGTATATATGAATACATGCATATATAAAATATATATATACATATATTTTGCAATGTTATATTTCTTCCCATACATGGATTCAAAATGAAATCCAAAATTTATGCAGTGTGCTATGTTTTATCATGTGCAAAAGTGATAGTGTACTATATTTATTTTGTCTTTGTTGAAAAGTGCAGCTGCTGATTTTTATAATCAAGGACAGCCAACTCCTTTGGCAGGATCTGTCTTCCGTCACTATAGAACTCTTATAATACTCTGAAAATATGATTTTCTAAATGGCAATCGTTCATTTTATTTTTTATTTTTACACCAACAATTTATGTTACCAATTTTTTTTTGTTCCCCAATGACAGCATAATGAAGAATGAATAATAAAGCTTGCGTGAAAACACTGGGTCTAATATAACAATTACATTAAGACGAGAAATAAAATATGCATTCACAGGGAGAATAAGAGATCAAAAAATACACGCCTGTGACTTGTGTACACCAAACAGCCAGAATAATCCAGTGATTCTTTTTAATCCTCCTGAATATGATGTATTTAAGTTTAGATACTAAGATTCTATTTATGTGAACCTGTTGATAATGTGTAGTATAATGCATACTATTTTCTTGTTAAGTTACTGTCCTCTGCCGCAGTTTATACTTCAAATTCACACTTATAAATTGGCTTCTCTTATTTTTAAAAGGCCCAGGATGAGTTGATAAAAATCATAATTTTACCAGAAGTTTCACTGAAAATTAAATATCCTGGATTTTCCTTCTACATAATGTTATTTCAAATAGATATGGTAATTCCTTCAATCCATTCAGTATTCTCAGCACTGAAGTGAAGTTTATTGAAAATATAGTGAAATAAAATACACTATATTAAATCAGCTTCATAACAAACAGAAACACTATTTTTGTACATTAAACTTTGCCAATTAAAATACATGCACAAATATTTTAAAATGTTATTAAATAATAAGCAAGTATACCTCTATTGCCATAGACCTATTTCATCATTGTCCTAAAAAATAGATATACTGATTTAATATCTAATTTCTTCCCTCAGCTGTAAACCCACTGGCTTCAATTCACAATTTCCATAGAATTTACATTTGGATCAAAATATATTCCCAAGGGCCAGTTATGCTATTCTTTACACATTAGTTTCTTGCCTACTTCAGACCATCAGAACTACTTAAATAACACCTGTTCTCATGCTGAGGATGCAAGCACTTCATGATTTCATACTCATTTGTTTAGTGGTAGAAGTGTTTACTGGCAGAGGTGTTCAGGGTTTTGCTTGTTTTCTTTGGTTTGATTTTACAGCAAATTGTCAGAGTAGCTGTGAAGACAAATTCACACCTTGAGTATTCTGTTGGCTTTCTGTCTTTGGTTTTTGTGAAAACTACTTGTCCTCATGTCTGCTCAAATATATTAATGCCTATCTTGTATTCCTCTTATGGAAAATCTACACTGATTTGTATCTACACATCCCTACACACTAAGTGATTGGGAGGCTGGTGGTGGGAGAGAAGTAGGATGCCTGTCTACAAGAGCAAATATTTATTTTCAGGAATCCTCTCTACTTGTGTTACTTTTATAGAAAGAAAACTCTTCTTATATATATTACAGCAGAATAACAATCAAACAGATAACAAAAATGGGATAAAACTAATAGTGAAAGCCCATTGGAAGGATTTTGTTTGTTCCCTTGGACTTGCCTCACATCTTTATATGAGTGCATATTTGTGGTAACAACGTTTCCTATGTCCTACCAGGACACCTACATAATTTGTTACTGGAATCAGTACTATAGTGTGTATCTGTTTCTCATTTTTCTTTCTGACAGCTAGGATTTTGGTATTTCTGACACAGGTCTTATTTAGAAACTATGTATCTTCCTACTAGTTGAGCCACTGATTTCTTTCAGTGTATTTGTAAATAGACTAGAAATTGTAGTTGACGCTTTACATCCTATAAAGCTTACTCTGCGGAATTCTTATAACTCTTATTCTTGCAGGGTATAAATTTACATCCTAAATCATTCTTTCTGTAAGTTTTTCTTCTGATACAGTTAGGGGGAGTTTTGAAAAAGGAAAAATTATCAAAGAAACACAACTAGCATGAGTTTCTGACTTTATTTCTTTCTTTTGAAAGAAATGACAGAATTTCCTTGCTATTCTACAGTTTTATTCCTGTTAGTGTTAAACACTGAAGAAATGAGAAAAGCAATAGAAAAAGACCTTCACCTTTGCATGAAATGTCTCACATAGTGTAAACTAATGTCTCCTATGTACCACAATCCTAAATTTTAATGAAGTGTCCTTTTGTTTATTTTAAACGCTAATCCAAGGCATCTATCCTAAAGAATTGTCAGGAAACTAACCTTTTTTTTTTCAGGCAGATCAGAGAAGGCACAAATCATAGAATCATAAAATCATAGAAACACTAGGTTGGAAAGGACCTACAAGGTCATCTAGTCCAACTGTCCTCCTACCACCAATATTACCCTGGTTGCCGCTTTTGGAGACATCTTCCTTTAGCTGGAATACCATTAAATACTCTGATCAGGAAAAGATCATCCTGAACTGAAAAGAGCACCATCCTGACTTTGATAGCAATCTGATAGGGAAAACACTTTTCTTCCTGATTTCAAATCTTGTGATTTGTCAGGCTCTGAGCTTTTGGTACCAGATACCACAAAAGTGTATAGAAAAGTGTTTTCCATCACATTCCTTATATGCCTCAATGATTGTCTCATCTCTATTATTTCAGAAGAAAGAGATTGCAGGGGTCTAGGAAGGGGTAGATAAACAAAACAGAATCAGAATATAACCATCTAGCTGTGTTTAAAGGAAAGCTTTGCTGAGTTTGGTGACAGAAGTACTGAGACAGGAGATCTAATTGCTGTCATTATCTCCATACAACCTATGAATCTGTATTAATGCTGGAATTAAGAGCAGATCGGAGCAAAACTAAATAATTGTGTTTAAATGACTGCTTGCAAAGGCTTTCTAACAGCTCTGGAGGATTCAGCATAAATTCTTTGGAAGAAATTTTACAGCTAAAATATATAATAATTCAATATAATAATTCAAAATGATGCAGACTGCACTGTTAGTCTAGGTAAATTGCTTTAATATCACTTAAAAATTAATGTTCAAAAATCTCACCTCAAATATATGGAATACTTCTAGATATTAAACAAGGATGAAAAGCAGATTAATTGCAGAATAGCTATGCAATAGTTAAAGACCAATTAAACAGGGAAATTGTGAAGGAAAAAGAAAGTTATCTTACAAGAGAAAGCATTGTCTATCAAAGAGAACCTAGAAAAAATAATCTTTTATACAAAATATATCTAGCATTAAAAAAAAATTTACAGCTAAAACCACATAAGAATTAACAATTATTGTAGACTCCTTACCCATTAATTATTGCAATTCACATTTTTCAGTGAGCTATTAAAAAGTGACAGAAGCCAAAAGCACAGATGAGCTATGAAGGCTACACAATTGAGCATACCTCGAAGCTCATCTAAAACTGCTGCAAAGTAGTTCTTCTCCAGAGTTAGAGGGGAAACAAGGAGTGGACGTTTGTTACTTGTCAAAAATATTTCCTAGAGGTAATCAGGGAATTAATACTTTACGTAAGGCTACACATATTAGTGAAGTCCATTCCCTAAATGTGGATGTTGTATTAAGTAAAAAGGAGCTAAAACACATAAATAGTTCAGAAGGAAAATTAGATAACTGTTTTATTCCTGAATTTGTGTCATGTCTTTATTGAATATTTTTGAGTGCATTGTCCCCTTTTAACATCATTAGCTGAATATTGTTTATTTTCTGGACAATAAGAAAATTGTTTGCTAAACACTGTTCAACGAACTACATTTTGTGCATTTATTTTTTTAGATCTTTACTTGTATTTCAACTGACCTTACAGTGTTCAGTTTTTGTTTCTCTATTTGTTTTTAATTAATCAATGCATTTGTAAACCAGGCATAACAGATTTTGTATTAGTTTGCAATATTTTGATAAACTGTTTAAGAAAAAGACCCCTAGGCTCATATATTCCTGAAATTCTGAAAGCAAATCAAGCAGCAGGCATAGGTAGCTAAATGTACTATTGTTCATAGCAGCAACAGCACTGCTCTTCCAGTTAGAATCCCAGGCTGGAGACTGCAATTCTTTTAATCCACTGTCCCCATAAAAAAAGAAAAAAAAAGTTTAGAATATGCTGGTTACCTTTGCTAACATTGGTCAAGAAAATTACATGATTTCAGAAAATCAAAAATAACTAGATTGTAATTCTCATTTGTCTCTCTTTTTTTTTTTCCTCCAGATATTTATTTCAGCCGAATCTAGTAGGAGGAGGCCTGATTTCTTTTATTTCATGTATAGGCTGTATATTCCTATTATACCAGTAACTGGATAAGGAGAAAAAGCCCTCTTAAGAACTTCCATTGTGGAAAAGATGATGATTTACAGTCAGTAGCCATTTGATCATAGAATCAGAATGGCTTAGTTTGGAAGGGACCATAAATATAATCTAGTTCCAACCCCCTTGCCATGGGCAGGGTTACCAATCACTAGATCAGGCTGCTCAGGGCCCCATCCAACTTGGCCTTGAACACCTCCAGGAATGAGGCATCCACAGCTCCTTTGAGCGATCTCTTTCAGTGCCTCATCACCCTCCAACTCAAAAATTTCTTCCTAACATCTAACTTAAATTTCCTCTCTTTTAGTTTAAAGACATTCCCTCTTGTCCTATCACTATTAGACCATTTAAAATGTCAGTCCCTCTCCTCCTTGTAAGCTTCCTTCAATACTGCAAGACTGCAATGAGGTGTCCCCACAGCCTTCTTTTCTCCAAACTAAACAAGCACACCTCCATCAGCCTTTCTGGCTGACAGGAGGGATACTCCAGCACTCTGATCATTTTTGTAGCCCTCCTCTAGACTTGTTCCAACAGCTCTGCAACCTTCTTGTGCCTGGGGCCTCAGGTCTGGATGCTGTATGCCAGATGGTGCCTCACGAGAGCAGAGTAGAGGGGGATAATCACCTTCTCCCTGCTGGCCACCCCTCTTGGTGCAGCCCAGAACACAGTTGGCCTTCCAGGCTGTGCACGTTGCTGGCAGCTGGATCAGCTTCTTGTCCAGCATGACCCCCAAGTCCTTATCAGCAAGGCTGTTCTCAGTGAGTTCTTCTCCCATTTTGTATACATATCTGGGATTGCCCTGACCCAAGTTCATTGGCCTTGTTGAACCTCATTAGGCTCATACTGGCCTGCTTTTCAAGCCTGTCCAGTTTCCTTTGGATGGCATCTCTTCCTTCTATTGTGTCAACTGCACCACTCTGCTTTGTATTGTCAGCAAACTCGCTGAGGGTGCACTCAATTCCACTGTCTATGTCATTTATAAAGATGTTGAAGAGCACCTGTCCCAAGACAGACCCCTGGGAGACACCACTTGTCACTGGCATCCACCTGGATGTAGATCCATTGAGCAAAGCCCTCTGGCTGTGACCATCCAACAAACTCTATCCACCTAATAATCCAGGCTTCAAATCTCTCCAATTTAGAGATAAGGATGTAGTGTGGGATCACGTCAAAGGCCTTGCATGAGTACAGGTAGACAACATCTGCCCTTTCTTTGTCTACTGCTGCTGTCACTCTATCACAGAAGATCACCAGATTGGTCAGGCNCTGGGGCCTCAGGTCTGGATGCTGTATGCCAGATGGTGCCTCACGAGAGCAGAGTAGAGGGGGATAATCACCTTCTCCCTGCTGGCCACCCCTCTTGGTGCAGCCCAGAACACAGTTGGCCTTCCAGGCTGTGCACGTTGCTGGCAGCTGGATCAGCTTCTTGTCCAGCATGACCCCCAAGTCCTTATCAGCAAGGCTGTTCTCAGTGAGTTCTTCTCCCATTTTGTATACATATCTGGGATTGCCCTGACCCAAGTTCATTGGCCTTGTTGAACCTCATTAGGCTCATACTGGCCTGCTTTTCAAGCCTGTCCAGTTTCCTTTGGATGGCATCTCTTCCTTCTATTGTGTCAACTGCACCACTCTGCTTTGTATTGTCAGCAAACTCGCTGAGGGTGCACTCAATTCCACTGTCTATGTCATTTATAAAGATGTTGAAGAGCACCTGTCCCAAGACAGACCCCTGGGAGACACCACTTGTCACTGGCATCCACCTGGATGTAGATCCATTGAGCAAAGCCCTCTGGCTGTGACCATCCAACAAACTCTATCCGCCTAATAATCCAGGCTTCAAATCTCTCCAATTTAGAGATAAGGATGTAGTGTGGGATCACGTCAAAGGCCTTGCATGAGTACAGGTAGACAACATCTGCCCTTTCTTTGTCTACTGCTGCTGTCACTCTATCACAGAAGATCACCAGATTGGTCAGGCACAATCTGCCCTTGGTGAAGCCATGCTGGCTGTCTCAGATCACCTCCTCGTCTCACATGTTGCCTTAACATCTCTTCCAGGAGGATCGGCTCCACGATCTTCCCAGGCACAGACTTGAGGCTTATGAACCTGCAGTTCCCTGGGTCCTCCTTCCTCCCTTTCTTAAAAATGGGAGTGATGTTTCCCTTTTTCCAGTCACCATCTGTTTGTCCTGCTGGGTAGTCCATCAGAAAGAGCATAAAGGCTGCTCAGCCAGCTTTGACTTCACACTGGTAAGGGCTGTGTATTACACTTTCTGTCCTTGGAAAAATGGAAAGGAGCTAACATGATTTTACTGATTTGGTACAGAGACCAGAAAAGTGAACATATTGTGGTGGAACAATTGAAAGAAGAAGGAATAGGCATTTAGAGACAATTCCAGAGAAAACCAAGTACTGTTACTGCATCATCTTATTTGTTTCTATTTAAATTCCAAGTTCTGTGTATCCCTCCAGTGGTAATACTCCTATCAAATCAACATCAGTGAGACTACAGAAAATCTTTTACTTCTAGTCATATTCACAAAGATGCTGATATGAAAGTAGCTAATATTTGCTGTGGAGAAATAAACTTGAACATGTTTGTTATGCAAACCATGCTGAGATTGTAAACCATGGTGTTATTTACTTTCAATAATTATCACTAAGATTTAATGGAAATCAATAATACATTGAAGCAATGAAAACCAGCCACCAAGATCTAGTTCTGCATTTCACTTCATTATGAGAAACTCACGTCAATAAAAATTTTAAAAGCAAATTAAAAAAAATAAATCAGTGTATCTTTAGTATGCACAAAAGAGAACCATTCAATTTCCATCATTTTTGTTAACAATATTAACAATGTGTTTCTCTTACCATAAGTTGCTGTCTTTGGCATTCTATTAGTACTTTTTTTTGAATATAGTTGAAGCCATTTATATATACAGTGTAGCCTTGAAAGAGCTTTCCATCATCAGAGCAGGGTTTTCCTCTTAATATTTATGAAATACTCTCATTAACACTTATTGCATTTACAGGGGAAGAGTAAACCTCAGAATGTTATCTAAATGCTGTCCAGCCAACTTTACAGAGATCTGTTCTTTTACTGAATATTTTCACTGTTCTTTCTGAGTGTTGTAGACTCTGACGTTTCAAAATTAAATGGAAAAAAGAAAGAGAAAAGAAAGAGAAAATAAACAAAAAGAAAAAAAAAACAGCGGTCAGGAAAGGTAGAAATTAAATATCTTATATATTTTGGTTAGTATTAAAACTGCATGTAGGACATATGTGATGTTTTTCAGCATGGGTATTCTGTAATACGCCTGTAGAACACACATACAGCTCACTTAGGCTTGTTTTATATATGTGCTAACTTTAATAAATTCTGGGGATTTTGCACACTGCCAGGACATATGGTCCTCTATCAACAATTTTCCACAATGTCATGTTACTAAAAAATACTTATTTCACAGATGTAATCTAAGAGTGTTGAAGGATATGTCTTGTTACCTTTCTGTTTTCATACCAGAAGAAACAATGTATTTTAAAAATTGAGAGATTTGCCAGTGTTTTGAGGATTCCATATAAAGAGACTAACTTTTTCAAGGCTAAAACAATGATCTGGACAAGCTTCCTCTATGTCTTTTGCAGCGTGTTCTCACCACAAACCTCATGCCAAACCCTGAGCTCATTCACAGTAGAAAATACACTCTTGCCCTGACAGGACAATTTCTGTGTCATTAGACTGCCGTCCCACATAAACTTGCACACATGTTAACATTATGACTCAGCAGACAACTCCAACAAAACCACTGAAGTTGTTCTCAGAGCATAAACAGATGGGTGAATACTTTTAAAACTGGGATCTTAGAATTTATACTGTTTTTGGATGACTTGGCAAGGTGATATCTTTTCTGTTCAGTCCCACTGAGTAAGTTTCAGAGACTGCGTGCTTTATGCAACATTAAAAGAATCAGGATTTATAATATATTTGTAATTTTATAAAAACATACAGATACAGTAGAGAGGACTCAAAGCTGAGTTTAGGACCCAATTCTGTGAGCCTTCATTAGCAGGAAGATGTTCCTGCCAGCTTTCAGCTCTCTGTCCACCTGGGAGGTTTCATTTGATGCCTACACTTGGAGTTACCAAAATGTACTTACTGCTTTAGGGAGCACAGGAAATGTTTTTTTGGAGTTGTGAAAAGAGGAAATAACTGTGCATGAGACAGAATTGTTGGTAGGGCTATTTAGTAGGGAAAACAACTAATCAATATTTTCCAGCTGGGGTTTCCAGGCTGTAGAATAAAGTAAAGGGAATTGACCCATTAGATAACATGCTGGAGTATTATCAAGAGAATTTGTCAGGATATAGCATATGAACAAATATTAAAAAAAACAAAAAAACAACTATATAATGCATGTGCAAGCACTCTCATGTAATCTCTGACAAGTTACTAAATAACACAAAGAAATAGATTTCTTTATATTTCTTGTTAGGCTTTTTTCTTGACTAAGACAATACATTGATATAAGCATCTAGAGAGAATCTCAAAGAAAATATTACCAGTGTGATCCAATGTAGTGATACCACTGACAACACCCATGTATGACAATATCTTTTGCCATAAATAGCATCACATGGGGAAGAGTGACTTCAATAACAAGCTGCATTAACTTGTGTCTAAGAGGGGGGGAAGAAAAAAAAGCATAGCTTATTCTGTTTCAACTTACTCTTTTTAATATTACCAGATTTCTCAATGGTTTTTGAAACATTAAATGAACTGAAAATTTCTTCTTCTTCCCCTTCCTTGCACATAGTCACTAGCCAATCCTACTGCCAGTGCTTGAAAACTTGCAAAAAAAAATACAGATTTCAATTGAAAATTTCATTTGTCAAAGTTAAAACAATTCAGAGAGGCAAGTGTGGATTTCGTTGCATTGCCTAAAATTGTTTGGAAAAATTGGTATGAAGTTGCTGCTTAGAACTCTTTTTTTTTCATTTCATTATCAGATAATTATTTTAATTTTGAAATTCAAAGGCATTTTAAAAACTATTTACTTCATAAAGAGTTTTCTTTAAACTCAGTTTAGTTTCATATTTTAGATCCTTTCCTCTACTTTTAAGGATAGAAAAAAAATAAATCTCCAAGTAATTAAATGGATAGGAAACATTGAATCCTACTCAGCTGCACTCCCTCCATCCTACATTTCTTTAGCTCTGTGTTACAAATGGTTGTGGAAATTCCTGGAGCAATCACATTTCAGACAAAACAACAGAAAATAAAATGACGTTTACTCTCAGCTGTTACAAACCAGCTTATCTTTTCGTATTACTGAGGAACAATAGTGATGCAGCTGAGGATACATCCAAATGCACTTAATATGATTGGTATTTAATTTCTCCTCTGAGCTGCAGTTATGTTTCTGAATTAAGAATTTGCTCCAAATTACATATAATTCCCTGTGTGGATTTATTTAATGTTTATTATTCACAACTTGTACAATAGCATAGTATGTGTCATATTACCCAATGTTCAAGGTCTAACCCACATCACACATGAAAGTTAATCTCCCTGCTAGGAAATACCCTAGCTCTCAGAGGTGCATGTCATCTTTCTTCTTCACTTCAAAAGCAAAAAATGAGTTGGGCAAAAAGGGTGAGTGTTTCAGAGGCCATGCATTCATCTGCATATTGAAGGAAGATCAGCTTAGTATCCGTTTTCTTCGGATGTTCACTACAAAGTGAAATCTTGACATGCAAACTGAGTCCTGACACATAAAAACAAATTTATTAGGCAAGCATTGAAATTAGAGATTTTTTTTGTTAATTAGTTCTGAGAGAGACAGGTTACTGTTTATCTTCAGGCACAATTTTAGTAGTAAGAAACTTCAACATGTGCCTAACACAGGGAATCTTCCATACAAAAATAGCAGTGAATAACTACAGAACAGCGGGAAATGCTTAAACGGACCATGCTGTTAGCAATCAGGTGTAACACTCTAATCTGGTGATCTGAAGAATTCAGATGAACTCAAGCTAACCTACAAAAGCAGTTCCATGAGCCGTAGCTTACAGGAAAGAAAGGTTGTGTGGGGAAGCCTCCTGTAATACTTCCATTATCCAAAACATATGCGATTCTTGTTTTAACACCTTTTTAAAACAATGCCCCTTTTAGGTGTCATGCTCAATAAAACACTTGTTCTCCAAGACTCAGAATGAATTAGAGAAAGAAGGAGAAATAAAAACCACAGTTTTTATGATTAGATTTTTATTGAAATTTATATACTCAACTGAAACATTTACATAGAAGAATTTGACCTACACGATATACCATACATGATTGAAAATCATTCTGCTGTTCTTCATAAAGTCTCAGCTTGACTGGCAGATACTATGTAAAAGCAATATGTGAGCTCTGCTTTCATTTAAATTTGCACTCTCACATGTCAAATAATATTATATATTTTTGCTTAATACTTTACAACAGCAAGAACATTAATTCAGTATCCTTCTAAAGAATAACCCAACATATGCCAAAAGAAAAAGAATTTTGGATTCTTTACTTAACCCTTAATGTAATCATTCTTTCAGAGAATTAAAACCTAAGCAGAAGTTAATGGAGATGATTTTATTGAAGGTAGAGGGGACCAGGATCGTAATTTTAAGGAGGCTTTTATTTATTTAACTAAATCTCAAGGATTGTCAAAGTATCTGTGGATTTCAAAGGAGTTAGACATCTGATTTCCCTAAGTTTAAAAATCACTACTACTACCACAGACATCCAAATTATAAAACTTATTATACTTATGTCATCCCTGGAGTATGGAAAATGGAATTTCACCCTCTTTTTCTCCCACTGTTGTTTTCAATATGATAAACAGATAATAATTAAAAATTTCAAGTTACTTTCAACTTAGAACTATATTTTTAAAAATAGTTTCCTCACAATATCAATTTGCAAAAATTTATCTAGAATTTTTCCAAGAAAGATAACATCAAAAATATATGTAATTACCCAAGTTTTGTCTGCAAAATATCCAGGCTAACAAAAAAATACAGTCATTTCTTTACATGTAATAAAGATAATTGCCAGAGAAAAGCGAAAATCTGCAATGAATCTTTCACTTGACTCTCACAGGACTGTGGTAAGTAACTAACATCAGAATGAAAATGGAGCAAGGAATGACACAATACACTGATATGCATTGGAACTTGTACATTTGAATACATGCAGAAGTTAGTACGCCAAGTAGAACCAAAATGAAATAAGTATCTTGAAAACAGTTGCAATTAATGAAGTGCAGCAGAAGACTTCACTCATAATCACAGAGAAGAATAAAAGAATCTGTAATTCTGTGGGGACTGAAAACCATGTTGATTACGTGGGCTAGCTCTTTTTTTCCATTTCTGGATAATAGTTTCATAAGCTGGCTGTTGACTAGTGAAGAGGTTCTTAGAATCATAGAACCATAGAATCATTAAGGTTGGAAAAGAACTCTGAGATTATCCAGTCCAACTGTTATCTGCCACTGAAAGGTAGTTAAAAAAAATCTATGCCTGGAAAGCAAGGAAGAGGGATTTGTAGCAGAATAGTGATGAGTGAATATCCATCAATAATAGTAATAAGCAAGTTTATTAACTTGGGTGAAACAAATAAATGAAGATAGAGCAAATCTGATGGTAGTTTTCTGAAGTGGTTGGAGGAGGGCAAGAGAAATGTGTAAAGAGAGAAATAGGGATGAATCGGAGAAGCACTACTAATCGTTTTTAGGGACAGTTGTGAAGTACATTTATGAGGACAGGAACAAATGAAGGCTATGAGCATGAGCAAGCAGGACAGGGAGGAAAAATCATAGAATCGTTTAGGTTGGAAAAGACCTCCAAGATCATCAAGCTCAACTATTAACATACCGCTGCCACTAAACCATGATCCTAAGCACCACATCTACATGTCTTTTAAATAGCTCCAGGGATGGTGACTTTCCCGGGCAGCCCATTCCCTATGCTTAGAAACTGCCAATACTCATCACTAATGAAGTTATTTGAAGCTTAAGCAACAACAATAGGGAGCAGAGATGCTGGAAAGAACGTGTTGAGGAGTTGAGAAGAAGTTGAGGAGAAGGGTTGAGCCAGTTTGATTATAGTCTTGGAATAAAAGCTAAAAGTGAAAGCATCATGAGAGAGCAGAGAGTAAAAGAAAGGAAATGGTGAGCAGTAAAATGGAAAAGAAACATAGTACCATATGTAACTTTTTCTAAACTATCAAGGTGCTTTAGTACAGATCTTCAAGGAATGGAGTTATGTCCTCAGTCATGTATTAATTTCAGTGTTTTCAACCTGACAGTCTATAAGAATTATAGTAATACATGCTCTAAGTACTTTTTTTCTACTGATCCATTTTAGGAGTATTTGCTGCAAAGGAAAAATGTTAGGATAAGCTCACTGATATTCTGTAAAAAAATTATAAATATCTCAAGCTTTTCTGCAGACTTTATTGGCATGATGGTGCATTTTCATGCTTTGAACTTGTTGTTTTATAACAAAAAAAGAAGTGAAAAATACCTCAGGCAGAAAACTCTGGGCAGTAGAGATCTGAGATACTATCTCTAAATTTGCCATGAAGTAAAAATTTGGAAAAAGATATTTTAGAATTATTAAAAACAGTAATTTTTCTCATGTTGAATCATTATGTTTTGATTGGTAGGTACATTGTTATTAAAGGTGTCAATGTTTTAAATGATAAAACCTTGCAACCTAACTCTGATAAAATCAAATGCATATGAAAACAAGGTACATCAGTAAATTACAAAAATCATAACAAATACATGAAGAAAAATAAATCTAATTGTCTTAAAATATAGCATCACAATAAAAATACATACAATTATGAATATGAAATTATCCCAAAATACAAAAATTATACTCTTGACAATATTACTACAAGATAGAATGCTATTTTTTTTTTAACATTTTAATTGGTATTTTAGTGTGAAATTGTCATATTTGATCAAAGTTCCAGTATAAATAAGACTTCTCTTTTAAATTAAATCTTGTTTCACTGAACGTTTTCATTGCCATTAATAATGCCTTTTCTTATAGTGCTGTTCACATAGGAGGTCAAATAGAGATTTAAATACATAATCATGCATTATGCAACTTGGCATTTAAAGTAAAGGTTATGGGAAATCTGTTTGCTGTAATAGTGAAGCAGCTGCATTTCATGAACCCTGAAATATTCCATTTTCCCATTGTTTCAAAGATTCAGGTTTACTGATAATAAATGAACTCTCTCTCTGCTTTGAATTGCCTGTTTTTTCTTTAACCTGTGGTAATAAAAAATTGGAATCAAATATTGACAAAGAAATCCTAGCATAAATTCTTCTGTTTAGAAGAGAAAAAACAGTCAAGAAACCAGTCTCCTCGAGTATATCCACGTCTGTATTGATTCTTTTTCTGTAGTGCTTAGTGCTACCATACTGAGGTGATACACACAAAGGTTAGTGTCAACCTTCACAAGGTCCTTTGTAACTAAGTCTGATACAGGAAATTTTGACTGGGTTCTATTTCACAGATATTTCATCAGTAATTTTTCCCTTTCAAAAGGGAACTTAAGATGTTGTCTGTTCCTTTTCTCTTTCTAGTCATTGTTTGGTTTACCTGTGTGTGTCTGTGTGAAAAAAAATTGTAGGATACTGGGAAAGTTTATCTGGTTTTGAAGTAGAAAAAAAAGGTATTATGCCCAGTGGTACCAGTTAGACAGTGAGTCTCTGTGTCTGCATCATAGACAAATCCCTATAATCCCTAATTCTTTATATGTATCTCTCTTCTTTTAGCCTAGTTTTTTTGTTAGTTGCTTTGTTTCAGAGGATCAAAGCTGTCTTGATGGATTACAAATATGACCCTGTATCTAGATAAAATATTTATAAAGAGCTACGTGATGCATGTCTATCCCTCAAGCATGCCTCACAGGTTCTCCTGTGAGTTATACCCTTAGAGGCTATTGGCTTGTCACTGTCTCAACTTGTCTTAGTTTCAGCTGGGACAGAGTTGTTTTTCTTTATAGTGCCTAGTATGATGCTATGTTTTGGCTTTAGGAGAAGAACAATGTTGGTAACACACCGATGTTGCAGTTGCTGAACAACACCGTACAGAGCCAAGGACATTTCAGTTTCTCAGCTTCTCATACTGTCCTGCCATCAAGGGAGCTGGGGGGCACAAGGAGCAGGGATGGGACAGAACCAGAACAGCTGACCTAAACTGGCAAAGGGGATATTCCACACCATATGGCATCCTGTGAAAATGAGGAGAGAAAAACTGAGGACTGTTGGCCGGAGGGCTGCCACAGCCCAGGGACTGGCTGGGCATTGGTCTGTGGGTGGTGCTTTGTGCATCACTTGTTTTGTGTGTATATGATTATCATTCTGTTAATTTTTTCTTCTTTTTCTGTCTTAGTAAATAGTTTTTATCTCAACTTATGGGTTCTACTTTTTTTCTGATTCTCTCCCCAATCCCACTGGGTGGAGGGTAAGTGAGTAAGGGCTGTGTGGTGTTAAACCAGTTTAAACCACAGTAAAACTTGGAAAAAACTTGGAATCAAATTGCTGAGATTTACGCATTTAGTTTTAAGATTCCCTAGTTTGTTTCCCAATCAGTCAGCGAATATTGTGGCTTTTACATAGAAAGAATGGATTTTAATTTGAGTACACCTCAGATACTCAGTGTCAGCTTCTTCAGGAAGTAAATCATTGTTCAATATTATCAGAGAGAATATCTTTTACACTTATATTTTCACTTCCCATATTCCTTCTTGAAACTCAGTGAATAATACTTTTTTCCAGCCACTACCTAGTACATTGTCCAAAAAGGACATTTGAGAAGATAGGTAACTCAGCAAGACTGAGTTCTATATATGTCATAATGACAACTGCTAAGATTCACTCAGCTAAAATTCTCTTCTCTATGAGAAGGCCATCCACAGCAAGTGTCTAGATTCTTAGTATGCTGAAATGCATTGAGAACGAATGCTTAAGCGAAGTAATAGACAGCCTCATGAGAGGCTTCCTTCTGGAAGTTATGATAAGGAGCATGGAAGAGAGGAAGGTGATAGGGGAGAAACAGCATAGCTTCACCAAAGACAAATCCTACTTGAGCAACCTAGTGGCCTTCTACGATGGTGTAACTACATCAATGGACAAGGAAAGAGCCACTGATGTCATCTATCTGAACTTCAGTAAGGCTTTTGACATGGTTCTCTACAACATCCTTCTTTCCAAATTGGAAAGATACGGATTTGATGGGTAGACTGTTCAATGGACAAGGAACTGTCTGTGAGATCATACCCTGAGAATGATTTGATCACCACAGCTACTTTGTTGTCTTTCAGTATTCTTATCAGGGCAAATGACAAATAATAGCAAACAAATTTCTTATTTTCTGTGGAGGTTACTTGACAGTAAAATTTCTGAGCCATTTTGGAAGAGGTATATAATGAGAAAGTATCTGAAGAACTTTGTTGGAATAAATGTTATCCTTTTGAGTAGTGACCAAACCTCTGTATCATTCCGTGCCTGTAGAAAGGGTGAGAGAGGAGATTTACCAGAAGGAATCAGGGGTTTAATTTTCCTTTCTTCTCCTCGTCCCCTTTTTATTAATATCTGCTTTTTTTCAATCCCATGTCATTTCTGATGCCTACAGCCATATTGCTGTGTAACTCCTTGCTTTTAGGTCAAGGATTTGTCTGCCTCATATAAATATTGATATAAATATTAATTAATTTCAATTCTTTACAAAGAACAGTGTATACATTGGGTAAGTGATTTTTAAAAATAAAACTGCAGCTCCTAAGGAACATAGCATTGTCTCGTAAAATAAGGAAGCCTGGAATCGACTTAAGCTTTAAGCTGTGCCATTGAATTCTTCATTGACACAAATGTAATTTAATTTCTGCAATGCAGTTTGTCTACTTGTAGAATTAGTCTAATAATAATTACCTGGCTCACACTATCTTCTAAGAATTCATTAGTGTTAATAGAGCACTTGGTTTGTCAGGTTTGAGTTCTTTGCCTCAAAACTCCACGAAGACAGAAAGCAAACAATGAAACTGTTAGTTATTACTATACAGCTAGTCGAGTAAAAAAGAATTCTTCATTCACACTTACAGGCTTTCTGTGTTTATCTTTTGCTGTATAAATGTGGAACACTTCAGTGCTGAATTCTATTTGATTCTAAATTTTAATAAAATAATAATCTAAACAATTATAAGCAAAAATGCAATAGCTTTCCTGGGTATTAGAAAACTGGAGAAAGACAGAAATGAAGGACGAACAGAATTCTTGAATAAGGCACTTTAATTTAATTTGTCGTTGTAGTTCACTGGAGAAAAATGCATCAAGTGATCACAGTTACTTAGGCTGTACAGTATGTCCTGTTAAGATTAAAATACAACCTGTAAATCATATTGCTATTTGAGACAAAGAAAATAAATAATAATGGTGGGAAAAAAAAAAAGTAATACATCCACAAGCTTCAACATGAGGAAGTGGATCCAAAGTAATTTCAGAGCCATCAGTTTTGTGATGTGAAGGAAGCAGAGAAAGGATAGATGCCAAAGAAATTTGAGTTGATAGAGAAGAAAGTAAGATATTCATTTAATATGTTCCCAAAAAATATTCCTTTTTTTATTCATTTAGTCAGAACACTAGGATGATAATGTGACAGTATGTTCTAATATCTTCTAGGTCCTTGAAGCTTTCCATGACCTACTCGATTCTTTTAGGGGACCTATTTGTAATCTCAGCGGACACTAATCTAAATTACACTAAATATTCACAGCACGACAGTTCCTCCAGCCTTTGTGTCCACAGCTGAATTCTCTATCTCTCAGGGAGCAAACAAGCCAAGGGTCTGTCCTAAATCTGCACTAAAAAAAAAGTAGATAACATGCACTCATGTGCCTCATGGCTCTCTTGTTATATAATTTGATTTAATACATTCCTGATTCATCTCACTTTTAGAATCAATCTGCAGTTCCAGAGGTGTTATATTATCAATAGATGGAGAAAAAAAACAGCAGGCAATGCACAAAGCAGATCCAGTAAGAAAGGACAAAACCAGATGGTACACAATTTTAAAGAGTCAGTTTTGTTCTATGCTTCATAGAAATAAATTCTGTGAAGGGATTTTGCACAAACAGATATCCTGCAATAATACACTGAAAATACTCTTTGAGATATCTTCAGGAAGTTCAAGACTGTCTGCTCATTTTAGTGTGATAACTACAAGGATGTACTTTATTTCTATAAATTTAATTCTTAAGAGTTTATTTAAGTCCCTTGTACTTGAATTGCCAAAGTTGTTATAAGTATTTTAGGTGAATATTTTGATTTTGAATCATATTGCAAAGGGATTTGGGAGTAATAAGTGGGAAAGGCAGTTACATTTTCATTTTCCAGGAACAGGAAGAATTAGAATGATTTTCAGAAGAGATTACACACAAAGGATACAAGCAGAACTATCCATATTGAAATTGTATGAATCATGAAAGTCTTTCTGGAAACATGTCAATACTGCCATATACAAATAAAACAACAGTGGTCTGAAAGGATTTTTGCAGTGATCTCCCTTAAAGACAGACAGTTTATCAGCCACTCAGGTTTGTCAGAATATGTAGGCAATCTCAGAGGGGGATGAGATTTTGAATTAGTTAATACCCTTAGACCAGAAAAAAAAAGAAGCATACCAGCTCAATAAACAAACAGACAAAAAAAAAATTCAAATGTTTTGACAATATAAACTTAGTTCAAAGTAATATATAACATATGCATCTGCAGGTAGCTATGTAGTTGAAAGGCAAGTAAATCCATTGGGATCTAACACTGATATGTCTGATTTTGGCAGGAGAATCTCGGATTTTTCCAGCGTCTCCTGTACCAGGGTTTCCAGCTGTCTCTCAGTTTTGATATGTTTCCTGTAAATAAGGTAATAATTTTTCAAGTCTCAACATCACAACCTCCTATTATACTTGCAAATAGTCAGCTAAAGTACATCTGTTCTTTACAGTGAAATATGGGTTTACGTTACTTTTCTCCATGGCGTTGATTATGGCATACCAAAATAGATACACCAAATAATTGGCTTTTTACCTTAAATACAATATATTCTAGTAAAGCAACAGATACACATAGATATATACTAATTTCATCACTGAAATGTTCTGCAAAATGAAAAATATTTCGGAACTAAATATATGATACTTTTGCATTACAGTAGGCTACTTTTTTTAAAGCCATGTAGGTATACAACTGATATTGATGGAAAACCTCGGAGAATGCTTTTTGCTCACTAAGCATAGATTTGCATGATGGCAAACAGTTTCTCCATTACTGCTGATATTAAGAAGATGTATTCATCTACTTGACAACTTTGTTGCCTCCCTTCCCCCTTCCTTGTTTCTTGCCATTCTGGAGAGTAAAGATACTTCATTTAGCTGTCATCCAGATCCAATGTTTAAGACTGGCACCTGAACTTAATTTAGAATAATAAGATTATTGTAATATAAAATAATTCTTACTATCTGCACTTCAGGTACACAAAATGAAGAGCAATTTTAATGGGTTGGTTGTTCACATTTTTCTTTGTTTGCTGCAGAACACACTTTGAAACACATGTTTTAAATTACATAAAAATATATTTTATGATGGTACATTGAAAGCAAGGCAATTTGGAGGACAAAATTTCACAGCAGCAACAAATCTGGCATGGTGTTGCTATGTTCCCATGTTCTGAACTTTATTTTTTGTTTTAAATTGTATTTGTACACTTGGTTTTGGAGGGATAAAGATAAAAAGTGAACACTGTATATTAAAATAATGTCAGACAAATTCAGAAATAAATCAGGACAAAAATCTTATTAAATCTTACTTTTGCCAGCCAAAAAATAAAAATAAAGAAAAAAAGAAACTCAAAAAAAAAAAAAAAAAAAAAGCGAAAAAATGCTGATACAGGGAGTATTAAATTTCTAATATACACCAGATTTAGTAGCTTTCTCTGTTTATACAGCCCAGATGCTATTAAAGGCTTTACCAACAAGTATACATGGAATTATGAATAACTGCGTTGAAAATACTCTGATGTTTGATATGTCTGTGTGTTCTTGAATCAGAAATTTACCTTTAGATGTGCTGAACTATTTATTGCATCATTACTCAAGACCAAAGTGTTTCAGAATTATCCATCTTATCCTTAGTTTCTTGCATTTGTGCTCAGTTTGTAAAGGCAAGGACTTTTCAAACTATGAGCTACTCATCTCCTGGAGAGAAGACACCTAAGAGAGAGGTCCAATCCTCTGGTCAGATGATGAAAGCTATGTTCCTTTGTTACTTTGAGAGGAAAGCTTACTATCATTCACAGATGTTTCCTTTGAGAATAACATCCAGAAAGATACTCAGTGTTCAGAAAATCGCAGAGATAAGAGCAAATGATTCAGGTTGCCTTACCTTAGTAAGGCAGCATTCTGCAGTCATAAATGGCCCAGTATCACTATGCTGGGCTTGGAGGAATTCAATTCTTTTCCAGTTTAACAATGAGCCAGAAAGGAGATATTTAAATCAATAAAGTGAGGATCAAATTGACGAGACAAAGGTTAGAGTTAACATGATCCTCTGCAAATTAGCTCAATGGTCATCATTACTACAGACTGACAAAATATGAAATGCCATTGGAAGACACAGAGGAAAGTAGTACAAGCAGATTGATCAGAAAAAAAAAAAAGAATATGCACTTTTTAATTCAAAGAAAGATTTTCATACACCTTTGTACGGAGATGCAGTTGATCTCCAAAGTCATCTATAACAGAGACGTCTTCAGTAAGGACTCCCTAATTGGAATTCCCATGGAGCTAGAGTTGCTAAAACAGACTCATAGTTCTCAGAGGATATTAATTGCCTTAGGTAGAAATGCGTTTTGTTAGATAGCTATCCTGGAGAACATTTTCTTCAGCTCTCGTGCTTTGCCTCAGGGTTATGATATGCATTAACATAAACGTACACAGTTGTCTCAGTGATTCATAGACTGTAGCCAGAGTATGATCTTTTGTTCTAATTATCATGTTAAAATAAATATTCAAGAAAAATATAAGAAGACGTGTTTCTAATCTTCATCCACCGAAATTCATGTCCAGTCAAGTGAATGAATACACTGAAGTTTGCTGTAAGCCTGATATTGTACTCATTGGCACAGACTGTAATTCTGGTGAAGCCTATGGAAAAATGCCAAATTACAGCAAATGGGGAAAGCTTGATCTAACTACACATCTTATATTTGTCTCTTTTCCTTTCTGACGCTTGAATGACTGTATACACTAGCCATGTACTAGCCATGCATTAGCCACGCTATATAAAGAAGAGTCTTTTTTTTTAATCAGAATGTGTGATTGAATAAAATGATTCTTGGCAAATGGTATAAAGAAGAAATAAATAAAAAATAAATCTATACAAATCTCCAGAATACAACAGATATTTATACTAAAAGAAAGAAACAGACTTTTGTTATCAGATTATGGAGATCTGAATTTTGATGGTGAAAAGCTTCCAAAATCAAACTCTGTTGTGACTTAAAATTAGAAGAACTAGTATACCACTACCCGGAACCACAATGTGGGAGTGAGAAAATTAATTTCACCTTAAGAATCATAAAAACAAAACAAAAACAAAAACAAAACAAGCAAACAAAAAAACAATTGAGTTGCAAAAAGTCAAAGTTCACCATTAAAAGAAGAAAATTGCACAGAAGGGCAAATAGCCATGAATAGAAAGAATCCTTTTGAAACTGTATATGATTCCCTGACTTTTTTCTCACTGCATCTTGGCAAGGCGTTGGGTTTAGACTTTTCAGAACTTTAAACTCAGCATTGCTCTAAGCTCACACGTAATCTTTGAACAATCACAAAAATGCTTGCAGTTTTACAGCATTTATAAACATTATTCAAAAATGATATGCTACCTGGCCACCTGGCATCTTATTTGAAGAGTAATGCATATTTCTCTGTGGAGTGTCTAAAAGAACCGAGAAAGAGGCAGTAATGTCTCCAGTTCCTAGTGCAGTTTCTTATACTCTGTGAAAACATATTATCTTAATCAACAACAAATTCTGCAACTTCTCAGTCCACTTAATCATTTATGTACAAAGAAAAATAGAAGAAACAGTGTACACTATTACCATGTCTGGGAAACACATTTTTTAACTTTTCTGATAATTTATTAAATAATCAAAATCTAGATGGCAGTGAATATTTTCTTCACAGTATCATCTAGAAACATTAGAGCAAATGAGACTTGTGGGGAAAAAAAGACCAGATTGCTTAAGACTTAAATGATTGTAGTAGTATTTTAGATTTTAGATTTATGATATGAACTTATTCTCATAAATAAATCAAACACCTCTTCTGCCATCATAAAAATAAATAAATAAATAAAATAATAAACTCTACGAATATGTCAAAATTTGATTATAAGGCTACTCAAAATTATATTGCATTTTTGGAAGGTAATTTTTCATATCTACGCATTTTGAAAATAAAATAAAAAATTACGAATTTCTAATGGCAATTTGTGTAAGAGTATCCAGTCCTTATTATTTTATACTACTTTCATGCTTTGTATAGTACTAGCATTCTTCATCTAGCATAGGCAGTGGAATTTCCCTTTCCATGGGTGAGAAAACTCAGGAATAAGAAAGAAATGCTTAATCTCCTTACAGAAAAATGAGGACCAGAAGTGAAGCTGACCTTTCCTATAGTCTGTACATTGATCTGAATGTTCATGAAGTAGTTTGTATGTTATAAAGTCCCATATACATCCTTGGACCAAACATTTTCTTTAGACAAATAGTAAAAACTCTTGGAAAAGCTCCTGGGTCATTTAAGATATGAGAAAATTCATGTCACTTTTTGTAAGTCATGCTTTCCCGCGGTCCTATTTGCAGAGTAGTGGAGATGTAATGAGTCTTGTTGAAAGGGATAATGCTAGACAGTTGCTGCAACAAAGCTTCAGTATTGCTTTCTTCCTTGCCATTTCCTATTTAGCCATTCAGTCTCTGGACTTTGCTGAGGTAGTATTTGTATTATCCATAACAGATTTACAGCTAAGTCTGTGTCTGGAAGCAGCCAGCAAAACTCACAATGAATCAAATCTCACATGGTTCTCCTGCATTATTTTATTCTATACTTCTAGCATCCAGGCATTGGCTTCAGTTACTTCTGAACAGAAAGTATGTGGAGAACCAGTTAGACATGTGTGTATCGGTGTTTTATATATATATGTATTTCTGTTTAAAAATAGGCATATGTTGAGTTAAAATACATTACTTTTATAGCATATTCAGTGAGGTAGAAACAAAAGGTACTAAAAATTATGGCATCTCTAATGGAGATACCAGCATGCACGGTTTAATTGCAGTATTTCAGAACCAGTTTTAACTATGGACCAGTTAATAATAAGGAATGATACACACTTGAACCTCAAAATAGAGAGGGAAAATATTGGACAGTTCCTTTCCATCCCAATGATAGCTACAAGGAAGAAAATTACAGACTTGTAGGGCAAATATGGGCAAATAGTCTCATCAACCCCTTTTTCCTGAGACTGCCTAGAAAGAGACTATTTAGACAAAAGCCAAAGCTCTCTAATGGAGAAAAAAATAGATCACTTAAATGTTAGAGTTTTATTCTCATAGCCCAAACTAAAGGCATGCATAATAACCATAAAATAAAATAAAAAATTCTGTAAACAAGAAATGTTTAAAATGTGCTATTGTTTTACTCCTTGGGTTCCACACATCTCCTACTTTCCAATGCCCCTGAGTAATTCTGTGAAAAGCTGAAAACACCCAAATTTAATTTGTTAAGAAAAGTGCTCCCAGAGGCCAGCCTAGCCAAGATTCTTTTCCTTGTAGAAAGTAAAGATGGACCCTTACCAATAATAACAAATTTAATATGCGTATAAAAAACATGAGATTATCAATGATATTTACAACATATCACTGGTGATTATGGATAGGATGGCTGTGGGCACTTGAACACTATGCTGCTGATGTTCTGTAATATATCTTCAGCTTATGAGGACTTCTGGCTCAGGAAAAAGATTAATGATGTTGCCTATTTAGTGTCTACATATTGCAAACCATTTATTTATTTATTTATTTATTTATTATTTTCAGCTACCTGGCCAGCTTAATTTTCTCTGAAGTTTGGAATAAATACATAGTTTCCTTGCCTATATTTGGAGAGATATGTGACAGCAAAATATTTAACAAAAAGTGGACTATTCACTGCATGTATGAACTGGAAACGAGAAAATGAGGTAATCCTTAATAGGATACTTGAAACAGAATTATCAACTAAGCATACAACAAAACATTATGAGCAGAGATCTGTGTAACAATCCTGAATATCAGAACTGATGGGCTACATTTTGACCTGTAGAAATACAAAAAAAATTCCATGGTAAATGATCTCAAATGAACTGAGCAAGTTTCTGTCAAACTCTCATTTGTCACTGTAGGAAATATCCTATTCTCACCTCTTAGCAATACCATAATTTGCATCTTCTTTCTTTCTTTCATGTATGCCATTCAAGATTAAGGAATGGTTTAATGTGAAGATAAGAGACTTTTTTTTTGTTTCAAGACATTCAAGTTTAGCTGAGAACTGGAAGATTACCAGTTTATATTATTTTCATAGAATCATAAAATCATAGAATGATTCAGGTTGGAAGGGACCTTAGAGATCATCTTGTTCCAACCCCCCTGCCATGGGCAAGGACACCTCCCACTAGACCAGGTTGCCCAAAGCCCCATCCAGCCTGGCTTTGAATACTTCCAGGGAGGGGGCATCCACAGCTTCTCTGGGCAACCTGTTCCAGTGTCTCACCACCCTCACAGGGAAGAATATCTTCCTTATATCTAGTCTAAATCTACCCTCTTTCAGTTTATAGCTGTTATCTTTTGTCCTGTCATTACCTATCCTTGCAAAAAGTCCCTCCCCAGCTTTCCTGTAGGCCCCCTTCAGGTCCTGGAAGGCTGCTATCAGGTCCCCCCGCAGCCTTCTCTTCTCCAGGCTGAAGAGTCCGAACTCTCTCAGCCTGTCCTCGTAGGGGAGGTGCTCCAGCCCTCTGATCATCCTCGTGGCCCTCCTCTGGACCCGCTCCAACAGCTCCACATCCTTCTTGTGTTGGGGGCCCCAGAACTGGACACAATACTCCAGGTGAGGTCTCACGAGAGCAGAGTAGAGGGGCAGAATCACCTCCCTCGACCTGCTGGCCACGCTTCTCTTGATGCAGCCCAGGATGCGGTTGGCCTTCTGGGCTGCAAGCGCACACTGCCGGCTCATGTTGAGTTTCTCGTCAACACACACCCCCAAGTCCCTCTCCTCAGGGCTACTCTCAAGCCATTCTCCGCCCAGCCTGTATGTGTACTTGGGATTGCTCCGACCCAGGTGCAGGACCTTGCACTTGGCTTTGTTGAACTTCATGAGGTTGGCATGGGCCCACCTCTCAAGCCTGTCCAGGTCCCTCTGGATGGCATCCCTTCCCTCTGGCGTGTCGACTGCACCACACAGCTTGGCATCATCTGCAAACTTGCTGAGGGTGCATTCGATCCCACTGTCCATGTCACCGACAAAGATGTTAAACAGCACTGGTCCCAGTACCGATCCCTGAGGAACACCACTCGTCACTGGTCTCCATTCAGACACTGAGCCATTGACCGCCACTCTCTGAGTGCGGCCATCCAGCCAGTTCCTTATCCAGCGAGTGGTTCGTCCATCAAACCCATATTTATCCAGTTTATCAACCAGGATGCTGTGCGGGACAGTGTCAAACGCCTTGCACAAGTCCAGGTAGATGACGTCGGTTGCTCTCCCTTTATCCACTGTTGCTGTGACTCCATCATCGAAGGCCACTAGGTTTGTCAGGCACAATTTGCCCTTGGTGAAGCCATGTTGGTTGCCTCCAATCACCTCATCTCGATTTTCCATGTGCCTTAGTAGAGCCTTCAGGAGGACCTGCTCCATGATCTTGCCAGGCACAGAGGTGAGGTTTACCGGCCTGTAGTTTCCAGGATCATCTTTTTTCCCCTTCTTGAAAATGGGGGTTATGTTCCCCCTTTTCCAGTCAGTGGGAACTTCACCAGACTGCCATGACCTTTCAAATATGATGGATAGTGGCTTGGCAACTGCATCTGCCAGTTCCTTCAGGACCCGTGGATGAATCTCATCAGGCCCCATGGACTTGTATACTTTCAGGTTCTTCAGGTAGTCTCGAACCTGATCTTCACTTACAGTGGGCAGTTCTTCCTTCTCTCAGTTCCTACCTTCTCTTTTTTTTAACTTAGTCTTTGCCCGACTTTGAGACCAGAACATGGCAAAAGAGCAATAACTTCTACATTTTCTTTCCAACTTAATTTAGGATCTATCTTTTTTGCCTTTGACCTATAAAAACTTTGTAATCCACAAATCTGCTTTAATTTATTTGAATTTCCTCAACAACCTATTATTTTCACAATGAGATGCACTCTTCTATGCTCAATATCAATTCATAGTTACAGTAACAAATTATCATTCAGAGCCACTGCATATCAACTTTAGCTAATGCATTTCCTCAGGTTAATATGTATTAAGTGAAACCGGAATTTTTGAAGGAACAGAACACACTGAAACCAAAACCAATTACATTTTCTTTTAAATAAGTGTTTGTTGTTACAGTTGTTTTGAAAATATTGCGTGATATTATGTTATGATCTGAGTGATCACTGAACATGAAAGTTGTTCTTTTGGTTTCTTTTTTAAAGTTTTATAATTACCCATGAATTGCCTAGATACAGGACATCAGCCAAAAAAAAAATTAATAATTAAAAAAAAGCCAACAAAGTGATATATTTACCAGTCAAAGTATAGGATTTGATAACCATAAAATCATTTTACACTTTTGGCCTTAGAAGATGTCTTAGTTCTACCTGAGACAAAAGTTGCTTCTCTGTGAGGCTGTTTTTATTCCAGAAGAAAAACAAAGCTGAGCATTGAACAGAGCCAAAGACATTTCAGTCCCTCAGCTTCTTGTATTGCTCTCCCAGTGAAGGGGCTGGGGGGTACAGGGAGCTGAGAGGGCACAGGACCAGGGCAGCTGATCCAAACTGACCAAAGGGATATTCCATACCATATGATGACATGTAATACAAGAAAGCGGAGTTGGCCAGGGAGGGACTGCTGCTGGCTGGGCATCGGTCAGTAGGTGGTGAGCCCTTGCTTTGTGTATAATTTATTTTTCTGTGTATATATATATATATAAAATTATTATTATTACTTTTACTTCCTTTGCTGTTTTAGTAAATAGTTTTATCCCAACCCATAAGTTCTACTGTTTTTTCTCCTAATTCTCTCCCCTATCCCACTGGGAGTGGGAGGTAAGTGAAAGACTGTATGGGACCTAGCTATCTGCTGGGTCAAATCACAACAGAAGATAAGCTACGGTAGCCTCTGCGTGGCCTTAACGTAAGACTAGTAGCACATTTTTATATTAATCCTTTTTTATGTTAAAATAGATGAAGTCATCTCTTTATCATTTACGAACAATGTTCAGAAGCGTATTTTTTATGCATTTCTTTATATTTATTCTCTCTTTCAGAGAGAATAGTACCTGTTGAGTTGTGAATGAACAGGTTTTTGCACTGCATATAGCATGTTTATATAGTACAAGATAAGTGGTTTGTGTCTGACTTTATTATCTACTCTGCATCACTTTAGCATTCATTGGTAGTGCTCAGTTTATACAGTGAGAGTTATGTTCCTTTATCATATTTTCTTGTTTACTAGATTTGCATATTCTATCTATATCATCAGTTAAGACTTGCTCACACCTGTTAATCTTTTCTATTTCTCAACATCATGTGACAATTATCTCTAACTTTCAGTGAGCTGTGGAGGAATGTGGAATTGCTATTAGCTATGAGTCCTGCCACCATACTCAGATTTTCACTGGAATTTTATCACAATGCAAAAGTTTTGAAATCTAGACTTTTACTTTAGATCCTAATATCAGCCACACAGAATGTGCAGATCTAGATTTCCTCTAGGATCTGGTATTTTCTCAAGGCTGTTGTGCTGAGTTAGATCTAGGTCTTACCTTAAAATCTTAATTTTCTGAAAATTAGAGAAAAAGCTGCCCTATTGCTAAATTAGTCTCCTCTACTCATAAGAATTTAATTGCAGAAAACTCTGGAAGTTTGTCATAATCTCACTCTTTACAGTTCAGACACTTCCAGATAGCATGTATTTCCAAGAATTAATAACCAAACATCAAATCAAATCAAGGGCTGATAAGTGCAGATGTGGTGAGCTGGACACACATGTATCCACACCATTTTTAATTTAAAACTCTTTAAACTGTATATATATTAATAAGTTTTAAATGTATGCACTTTCACCCAAACTAATATAACTTAATACCAATGCATATTTATTGTTATTAGATTTTTATAGCATTTTTCCTGCATGGCACCTCATAGGCGTTAAGTTAGACAAATTCTCTAAAAATCAGACTGCTTTGAGAACAATGGGTCCATTCACAAGCAACATTAACTGCTTAGCAATTTATAGCTGTTATTTACACTTACCTTGTGCAATATAGGTAGCATAAATCTTCACTGAAACTGAGAAATTAATATATTGGGTACAATGAAATAAGAAAAAGAGATGTTTTCTTGTATTTCATAAAAATGGTCTTTAATTTTCAGTGTAAGAAAAAAAAATGACCCATTACAATTTAAAATAATTTGTCTGGATTTATTTTTCTATAATAATATTTCATTTAAGTTTTTGTTCTACCTTTCCCCCCCACCTTCCCCCTCATTTACTATGTTTAAAAGTGAAAGTCTCCAGTAAAGATTAGCTAAGAACAGAAGAGTAAAATCATCTTATTCTACCAGAGCACTGACACTGACAGTGTTATAAATGATGGCAAGTCTCCAATTTTTAAAATTGTTTCATTTCAAATCTAAACACTGAATCCCTGTACAGTGGTTAGAGGCTTCTCAGCCTTCTCTGATTCAATTTAGAGGAAACATTTATGGGGTTTAAATTGTTCCTGGCAATTCTGATCTCTATTGCATTTTAAACAAATGTGTTTTATACCAAACTGTGCTACGTACAGTTCTGATAAATCTAAAACTACCCAATCAAATTCTATTTGCAAACCAGTTTTAATAATAGTCAGTGGTTCATTTGTTTTTTCTCTTGGAATATAACATGGTTTAAAACTGATAAATGTGAAATATGTGTTTCCAACAACACTTCTTCTCATACAAAATGACTAAAACAATTCTACAATCAAATACAGTAAGCTCTTCAAAACAGCGTGTAGATTTCTTGTTCAGCTGTTCTATCAAGTCCAATATCTTTGTCAAATATCAAATAAGTTCTGGATGGCAGTATTTGGATTATCAAATTTTTGGTTTGTTTACTTTTCCCTTCCCTTCCCTTCCCTTCCCTTCCCTTCCCTTCCCTTCCCTTTCTTTTTTTTCTTCTCTTGGCAGTTGCTGTGCTATTCTTATATAAATGTAGCTGAAATGACATATTTGTGGTGAATTCATTCTGTCAGTTATCCTTTATATAAGCCTTATAAATAGGGTGGATAAAGATATTAAGTGTATACTTTTATACACAGATTAAAACAACATCTAAAGGTCGTATGCAGAGTAATGTGTTCATGTTCTCAAAGTTTTACTGGCAAGTCCTGCACTCATGTCAATTCTAATTATGTAGTGAAACAGTACCTGCAAGATATTCCTAAAATATTTAACCTTCTGTTAGCTCTTTTAAGTCATTTACCTTACCTTGTGAATACTTTGGCTGTCCTTTTAAAATTTTCTGTTTTCCTACACTTGCCTGTCTGCTCAGTTTTTCCTTTTTAATTAACTCACTTTTACAAAATCCAGATTTAGTTTTATCTTCTTTTTCTTACCTTTTATAATTTTCTCTTCCTTCCTTCCTTCCTTCCTTCCTTCCTTCCTTCCTTCCTTCCTTCTTTCCTTCCGTCCTTCTCTCTNNNNATCCTTTTTTCTTCCTTCCTTCCTTCCTTCCTTCTTTCCTTCCTTCCTTCCTTCCTTCCTTCCTTCCTTCCATCCTTCCTTCCTTCCTTCCGTCCGTCCGTCCGTCCTTCCGTCCTTCCTTCCGTCCTTCCTTCCGTCCTTCCGTCCTTCCGTCCTTCCTGATACTATAAATTCTCTTACTTGGAAAATCTGATAAGTGGCCTCTCTCTGATTTTTTTTAATTATTCAGACAGTATAATTGGCTATTATTTTTGCCTTAGCTCACCAAATGTGTAGATTGTTTGTCAGCTTTCTTAGCTAGTAATTTGAGGCCTGGATTTTCAATGCTCATACACATCCACAGCATCCATTAACTTCAGTCAAATTAAATACTTCAGTACCTTTCTGGAAATCAAGTTCAGGGTTATGTTTTCATCTTAATTTTTGTTTTCCACTAGCTAAAACTTTTTTTAAGTACTCACCTTCCACCTTTCTCATTGCATGAGAACTTGGCAATTCCTTTAGTTCAAACTCTATCACTGAGATGATTGGCAGTACTTCCAATTAGCATAACTTCAATCAATTGGGAGAATAGTTAGATTTTTTTTTTAACTTTATAGATTGATTCTAGTTAAACCAATATATCATTTCTCTTTCTAGAAATCTAAAAGATTTACACAAGCTGTTTGGAGCAAGCACATTTTTGTTTGCAGCTGTCAAAACAGGCTGTCAGTTCAATTATCTGGAATGCCTATTAGTCAATTTTTAATAAAGCTTCAACTACTTTTCTCTGCTGTTTAATGAATAAGGTCCTTCTGCACACCTTTTAAATATGTGTTTCATGGCCCCTTTGGAATTCAGAAATTATAAGGCAAAAGTGATTTGTCTTACTCATAAGATTCATTATAATTTCACAAGTTGCATGAAACTGCCATTATTTTTTACTTATGGGACCTCCTGTACTCTTTTGACAATGTTAACCGTCCTGCTGGAAATAGCATCTTGCACTAAAAAAGACATGGCACTGGAAAAATGCTTTGTTTTAATATCTTTTTGTACACAGTAAAACAGTGAAGGATAAACTGAGTGCTCACTTACTTGCATATAGATAGTTTCAAATGGCTCCCCCACTTTATTTTTCCTGTTAAAAAAGGAAAAAAAAATAAATAGTGATAGGGCAGAGAAGGGCAAAGTGGGGAGACATAGAACCCTACAAACACCTCACATTGGGTGCATGTTCATTGGATTTTGTTTATCTGCCTCCAAAGTGGGTCAGTCCTCCTGCCAGAGATTTGGCCAAATCATATTTTGGGTTTCATGCATGCATGAATACATGTCATGAGAGGATGACTCTTAATGGTGATCAAGGGAACACAGTACTGTACAATACTCTGCTGAAACATTATCACAAGTCCTTTGCCTGAAAGTATGTCCTTTTCTGCTTATGCATAGTATAAACAAGGCTGAAGTATTTACCCATGTGATCGCCCTTTGACATTGGTCCTGTCATTTATTAGCAGTAGCCTTGAGGCTTTCTTCCTAGCAGGGTCCAAAACAATTTAGTCACAAAATTGTTGCAGTTTTGAGGATATGAACTGACCATTAGCTCCTTGACCTTATCTTTCCTGGTAACTGCTTTTTTGTACACAGCTTTCCATAAGAGATTGTCTTCCTTCTGCTCCCTTTTACTCAAGTAACGATAAAATTTTACTCAATTTCTAATGGGAATTAATTTTCTTTCTAATGTACTTTACACACCCAATCTCTCCTATGTGAAATGACACTGGTGACTTCACTGCTAGCAATGGAGATTATTTCCTGGTTCTGCCAGATAATCCAGTTTTTCAAATATTTGGTTTGGTTTGGTTTGGTTTTGGGGTGTATGTTTGTGTCACTATTTTCCCCAGTATGAAAACTCAGTTGCTTTAAATAAATCAAAGTTTTGATGAGAACTTCTCATCTAGGCTAAGCTGAAACATTAAGACATGGTAAGTCAAAATCCTTTCCATAGCTGAATGACTGCAAATATTTTGAAATCATAATGATTTATTAAAAAGGTCATATTTATTTAAGAATGAAAAGAGTGTATAAGAGACGTATGACTGTTATAAGACTACAAGTGAACCACAGATTTTTGATGGAATAGCAAGAAGTAGCATGAACTTTTTGTTAAAAGTGGTCACACTTTGTAAGTTTTGTTCCAGCATTATCATAAACAAGAAATCCCGAATCTTCTCCTTAGGGAAAGCATTAAAAAAAAAAAAAAAAAAGAGAAAGAGAGAGAAAAAATAAAAAAAAAAAAAAAAAAAAAAAAGAAAGAGAGAGAGAGAGAGAAAATTAAAAGAAAAATCTCTCCTTCCTTCCCATGGACACTCTCCTCTGACAGTGGATATCCTTCCAGTCCTGATCTTTGTCCAGAAACTTTTAGCAGATTCTCAGCTTTCAGCCACTTCTACCTCTTACTTGTTCTAAGAAAAAATCTTTTGTTTTCTTCCATCTTCTGGGAGGCTTGGCTTCTTGCCGACTTGCTGATTCTCTCTGGGACTGCTTAGTGTCTGTTCCAGCTGTGGACTCTCTGTTTTCTCTGTGTCCTTCACACTCTATTTCTCATGTTCTACCATCCAAAAGCATCTCCCAGCTGAGCAAGTCAGTTGCCGTCAGGGAAAGCAGCATCTCCCCTCCTTCCAGAGGATTGCCCCTGACCTAGACTTGAGCTGTCTGAACAATGCAGAACAAAGAGTTTTCTTCTTTGCTGCTTGTCTATATTCCTAAAAAGTAGTAGAATCTTGAAAAATGAGCAAACAAATAAAAAACACCATAATTAGAAATGAAGCAGATGCACAACCGTTACACTGATGTAGATTCTAACTCCGTAAGTAACCTCTCATCTTGGATACCTGGAAATTATGCAACTTGGAAAGAGATGTTGGCTTTAAAATTATAGCACATGTTAGAGATAAACAGGGTCATTTGAAGAGATTAATGTAACCTAGTAAGAAAGAAAAAAATGATAAAGACCAAAATGTATATCTCTAATAATTGCAACACTTTGTGTTATGTCATATTATTTTGATCAATCATCTTAAATGTTACTATCAACACCACATTAACTCTGTATACCAAATTCATTCTCATAATAGCTGCATACTACTAAGAGAAATTATCCATGTCGTACATGAGGAAACTGAAACACTGAAAGAGTAAGCATGAATCCAAAAAGTACATAGATGTCTAGAATATGATTTTTCTAGTATTTGAATGTTTAAATACAAATCTGTCATAAAAAAGACTCCTCTGTCATGCTTAGCTTTGGAGGTTCCTAAATTTCATAAGCTCTACTGTTTTTCACCTGTACTTTGAGCTGTAATCTGCTCAAGCACAGATTGGTTTCAATTTGGGTCTCCTGCAAAAATTCAGTTAGGATGTCAAACTCCCTCCTTTAGCCTGCTGTGGGGTTTTATCCTACATGACTGTCAGAGCAGTCTGAGCACTCTCAAAATACAAAGGCTTTCATGAAAAATGAAGAAAGTGCTGGTGCCCTTTCTCCTTTCCTATTTAGTAAGACATGAAGCATTTAGGTAGGATTTAGCAGTGAATTAATTCCTTTCTCTGTCTTTTAGAATTTAAATGCACATTGTTGTGTTTTTCTGATAAACGCCATAGTCATCAAAACCATTCTTTACCCATGAGCTTGTTTCACTGCACAGTTACTCTAAGAGAAATGTTAAAAAGACCTGGGCAACCAATCTACATAGACATAGGTTTAAAGACAGCTTAAAATTCACATCTTTCATTTTCTAGAGATTTTTCTAACCCAGAGCATGCTGCTAAACGTGCATTGTGGAAGCATCATAATCATTATAGCCACAACTGCTATTTGTGTCAGTTATGATGAGCTAGAAAATGTTATTTATAATGTCCTTAGCTAGAAAATGTTTATTTGACCAGATTCCTTAGAACTGAATGTGTGGTGTCAACTACTTTCTGAATACCAACGTACTCACATAGAAATGAGGTGTAGAATGTGCAGAAAAAATATACACACGCCTATAAACCTTCCAAGATGAATGAGGAATCAGCTCAAGACTGAGTCAGCTTCTCAGTGTCTGGAGATCTCACAGTTTTGGACTACATGCCCAACATCCACATTTGACATTTACGTTTCCTTTCTGATATGCTTGTGGATTTAGAGTTTTAATTCTTTATTTTAGCAATCTCAAAGTCTATGGCAAATCTTAATTTCTTAATTTCAGAGTAAGACCTTTCCAGAATGCGTAGGACACATAATTAAAAACATAGATGTTAAAAATTTATGCAGACATGACTTAGTAGGAGTTGACTGTCAAGATTACCATAATCTGACTTTTGATCCTCTAACCAATATTATGTCTTGAATAGAAAACTCTTCTTAACACCTTCTGCACCTTCTTACCATAATATTCCTTGGTCTTCACCTGTCAGTGGTCCCTTTCAGTTGAAGACAAAATTGATCTCCATAGGATAGAAGACAATAACTTGTTCTGGTATAGTTTATTGCTTTGCTTATGGTTTAGCATTTATTGAGAAAACCAGCACAGTGGAAACAGAATTATTTTTTCATAATCCTCACACCCTATGCTCTTTACTATTTGTAAAATACTGCTGTCATTTTCATTTGTAACAGACATGGAAAAAAAAATGGAAAAAAAGTGATTGTTCATTTAAATAGAATGCTCACAAGACAGAATAAGATTTTAGATCCATTGCTTACCAGGTACATTGAAGTAACTAGTTCAAACAGAGCCTGTTCTTACTTATTCTAAATTTGCATTACAAAGATATGAAAGAATTCTTCAGGGAGAAAGGGAAGAATTGTAAGTGAACAGTTTCTGGACAGCTGAAGGAAAAGATGGGCACCTGCCGTTCATCAAGTTGAGGGAATTGCTGTATATTGCAGATTTTCTATGCGCAACCAAGACAAGCAGATGGTCAGAGGCAGTTTTCTCCTCGTGTGTAGTTTATCTCCTAACATCTCCTAATGGCCTACATTAAAGTTTCCCACCATCACATTTTGTTCAATTTAACATAGCTAATATATGTTTAAGCAGTATCAGTATCAAAAGTAGCTACTTGGAATAGATAAATCTTTCACATACTTCAGTAGGGTTGTCAGTATAAGGGGCAATGATGTCTGCATACTATTTCAGGGGACAAACTCAGACCCCTAGGGATGAAACTGCTTCCTTACTCATCATAAACTACTTGTGATTTTCAAAAAATTACTTTGCTTTCCCACATGGGAAAGAGTATAACAACTTTTATGTTACAAGGTCTAATTTCTGCTGACAACATGCTATCAACATTCTACTGGTGAAGGTTTTATTATTATTATTATTATTTTAACTACATCTTTTTCTTTTTTGGAAATGCTCTTGTATATAAAATCACGAAAAATGTCTTTGTGCAAAATTAATCCAGACATTTATCAGTTTATCAGTTTTCTTTTTTTGTAAATATTATTGAATGTTGATGATATGCAGATTTAAATTATTAAAGTATACTAAAAAGGAGGATGCTCTTCAGCAGAGAAAATGGCAATAATTATGGACCTGCATTTTGAGGCTAAGAATCTTCAGCAAAACAAGGAAAAAAAGACACTGATTTCTTCTGATACTTGTTCCTGCTTGAACAATGTCTTCTCCAACAGTTACTAAACTTAAATAAAACAAATGTAGTTTGTAAAAATAGTGCATGGAAATTGTATAGACTCTATATTTCTTATATTTACTTTCATTGTCTCTTATCCTTTTCAGTGAATTCTATATTCTTGTTTGCAGTCATGCAGATAAAACAAGAGAGTGAGATTTAGGTGTAACTAGGTCCTTGAACTGGTGCATTTTCAGTTTCAGTTTAGGACAGAAACCGCATAATGTATGTGTGACAACCATGTTCCTTTTTGGAAGTGAATTTACTATCAAGTCATAACTGTAACTGTAAATCAGATAGATAAACAATAGACACCATTATTTCTACTTCTGGAGAATTTAATGCATAAAATATTTGGCTAGTCCAATTTTCTAAAATGTATTCTATTTTTCAGTTTTAATTACTTTCTTTTTTTTTTTATCACTTGTTAGTCAGTATTTACCCCAGATCAAAAGAGATTGGAGAAGACAAACAAGGCTATCTGAGAAGTAGAAATGTGGTTTGGATTAATTTGGTGTCAGCTGCTCAAGTCACCACAGTTCCTGAAGCTCTTCAAACTGTTTTTAGAATTTGAAGTCAAAGTTTAAGAATTTCATCCAGAGGACACTTACATCAACTCACTGATCAATTCAAGTAACTTCTTCATGAAGTGACTGCAAAGCAGTGCTACATTAAACTTTCTGTATGAATCCCACAAGAAAATGAAATTTGAATATGCAAATTTGTGAATAATTTAGGATGCCTTGGATGAGTTTCCAGCAGAATATTTCCTTTCCTTTTGTAAGAGATCAATGGGAAGCTTGACTCAACAACTAGGGTTAGAGAGAGAAGGTGAGGGAACAGATTGGGTCTTGCAAAGTCAAGGCAGCAAGCTGTTCTGTCCTGTTCCTTTTATGGTAACTGAATGAGGAGGGGGCTGCATGCCTTTGCAGAATACTCCTGAATATTCTGGAACCCCGAGTTGGACAGATACAGGGGAGTTGCCACCCCAAGGGCGGTCTCCGACCATCTGGATTACATAAAGGTGAACATGCACATTTTGCCTCTGTCGACCTGCCACCCATGGATGAAGACTGCAGCTTAAGACTATACTGGATCCGAGGATGTGGTGAAAAACCTGTCTCTTCTGGTTTTATTTTCCTTTTTCTCTTACTCCTTTCTTTCCTTTCAATCTGTTCTTACTCCTTTTCTTTAGTAGCCATTGCCTAAATTTGCCTATAAGTAAGCTCAAGTAGTTGACTAAGAAGAGATGCCTGTGCCAAAAAGTACTTTTTATTGGTAATGCTTGTTGTTGTTGTCAGAAGGTTGCCTAAAATTAGCCTCGAGATAGTGGACCAATTGTGGTCATCAATTGTTCTTGCTAGAATTTTGCCTAATCTTGCTTCAAGCTAGTGGACCAATTGTGATCGCTGAACTCAATAAATTGTTTTGTATTGTTCCTTTGAGTCAATGTCCAACTCCATTGCTCCGGTGACCCCTGACAACCAGAGTATGCCTTATTCAGTGGGATTTCAAAGATTCACCTTCCTCACAACCCACTGAGTGGGACAAGACACCTATGGATAGGCTGATCACTCTGATCTGAATACCAAGCGTCAGCTCTGTCCAAGAGTAATCAGTGAGGCAGTTGGCTGGTGACTAAGATGCTATCTCCTCCAATAGAATCACAGAAACTCAGAGGCAGTTCATACAGTGTCAGGACTGACTAGCAGAAGCCAGAAGTTTATAGGTGAGATATAGATTGCTTTCTGGGGTCAAAATATCTGAAACGAGCAAGAGGAGGCAGGAAAGAAGTCCCTGAAAGATCTATTCTAGAGATGGGGACTGAGATTTTGAATGTTAGTGTCTGCCTGTTCTTGCAAGGGTTGCAAGTAGAATTAGGTGTAAGAAGGCTTTCTTCCCTTGTGCATGCTTCCAAGAGTTGTAAGGCTATCTTTCCCTGTTGGAATGACACAAGACTCTCATTTTGTTGTTCTCAACAGCAAAATTCTACAGATGTATATTTGACTGTAAGTCAATATACCAGAACCTGTTCTCTCTCTGCCTTGTCTCATCATCAACAGGAGTTTGAACCCATAATTCTTTTGCTTTAAATGAGTTGGGCCATAAAATCTGTTGTTTAAATCTGTTGGGCCATAGATCAACTTGATGTTATTTTTTCCAATCTTTCATTTTGGGAATTACTCCATGTTCTGTAAATATATGAAAACACTCAGCCAAGGAATCCAATAATATAGAGTATTCCACTGGGATGGAGAAGTGTCAGCTCAAACCCCAAATATAAGTAACTCTTACATCCCAAGTAAATACCCTAAACACTAAAATTATCATTTATTTTTTATCAAGAGCCTAAGGAAATTCTTTATATAAACCCTTAACTAAAAATTTTATTATTCTGTGCAAAGTATTGTGTTGATCTTCTCTTCCTCTTTCTTGATGACTGTCCATTCCCATGAGGAAGAACATAAGGGAAGTAAGTAAATGCAATGAAGCTAAAGTTAAAGAATCAATATATGAAGGCTGATATTGGTTTGCGGAAAGTAATGATGATATTTTTTCATTCAAAAAAGTAATGTTTTTTGAATGCTGAACTCTTCACTCTTTTATGTATTTATCTGTTGCCTATGCTAAACAATGAAACAACATATGCAAAAATACAAATGATAGAAGAGAAATATTGACAATATCAGCAGTGCATTTCCTACATGTTATGCTGCCCTTTGGGCCTGACCTTGGGAGACTGAATCATAATTTATTATTATTCAAAGTATGTATTTTCAATACTATTTTCAATTGTTTCTCTATATGAATAATGTTATAAGAAATGCATTGTTGTTCTGGAAACAGTAATTAAATTTTATTCAAAACAAGAAAATGAATTACTTACATAATGTTGCCAGAAAGAACACTCAGACTCTCACAAAAGAAATCCCTTTTCCTCACTTACATGGTTACTGTCCTTGAAGGTGGTTATTGTCAGGTGTGTAAAACAACGAAGAGCATAGGCTTCTGGATAAAACAAAAGTTGTTATTGGTCTGTATATTCATACTAAAGTCAATGTGAGTTTTTATGGATTGAACCACAGAAGCCCTGTGCATTATAGTGCTTGAGATAGATAGGTGCAAATTCTATTGTAATGTTCTACCGTGATGACAACAGATTTTACTGGATTGGCTCACGTCATCATTTTTACTATATGCAGAAATGATGGCCATGCTTTAAGATTTTGGTTGTCTTGGTTTTGATAAGAATCCAAAAACCCTGCTGCTCATTTAAACTTTGATCCTGCAAAATCACTTTCATTGCATTCTGTCATTTTCCATTGATTTTATGCTTTCCTTTGGAGAACGGCTGAAAATATCTTTGTTATCAGAAGGGTCAAAAGGAAAGTAAAATATGCTGAAAATATCAAAACATGAAAGAGAGAGGTCTTCTTAGTTAGAGGATGTAAAATTGAATTGTACACAAACTTCAGCAAATAGACTATATTTTACAGTATTTTCATTTTTGGAAGGCAAAAACGGTGTTTTTCATTAATTATTTTATTTCTTCACTTTTTTAAACAGAAATGATGAATTTCAGTTAAGCAATTATATTTATCACTTCAAATGTAGTGATTTTTTTAAGATGTATTGAGGACCAGTACTGGCTGGAGAATGTTTCAAAGGACTTTATTCATTTTCATATGCCTATTTTTCCAAATTACTTTTTTTGCATTTTTGTGGTTTGAGCCAGCAGGACTTAAAATACCGCACAGCCTTTCACTCATCAACCCCCTGTCCTCCCAGCTGGGATGGGAGAGAGAATAGGGGAAAAAATGTAGAATTTGTGAGTTGAGATAAAACTATTTACTAAGACAGAAAAGGAAATGAGAATAAAATAACAGTAATTATATACAAAACAAGTGATGCACAAAGCAATTGCTCACTATCCACCAACCAACTCCCAGCCAGTCCCCCAGCAGCAGCCCCTCCTCAACTATCTCCCCTTCCTTATATCACATGATGTGAGGAATTCAAAGTGTTAGGACAACGCCTTAGGTTCATCCTCACGAAGAATAAAAGTGGTCATCCCAAATTTGCATATAAGCATTCATTTAATTTTTGGTTTTTTTTGTATGCTTTTTGCTTGTTGTTTGTTTTTTCCATATTCTCTTCTAAAGCATTTTTGTAGTTCCAAATGATATCATCTACTACAAATTTAATCAGTATATTATCTTCTGAAATCTTTCCACAAATGCAGCTTTTGATATTGTTGCAATAAAGACTAGTGAGGGACAAGCTTGAGATGATTTAAGGACTTTTTAATAAACCCACTGACGTTCTTCTTATAAGTCTGTAAGTGACAATTCAATCAGAAGTCTAACTAACTGAGATGATATTTCTCATTAAGCAATGGTAATTTTGCATCCAAGGAAGGGGTCATGCAAGTGGAAATAAATGTACTGAACTAGCAGCATGCACACAGTACACGTGTGCATGTATTGGCATTTTATGATGGTTTAACTGCATCTGTGGACAAGGAAAGAGCAACTGATGTCATCTATCTGGACTTCATAAGGCTTTTGACATGGTTCCCTACAGCATTCTTCTCTCCAAATTGAAAGATATGGATTTGATGGGTGGACTTTTAGATGGATGAGGAACTGGCTGCAGGACCATAAAGAGAGAGTAGGGATCAATGGCTCAGCGTCCAAATGGAGATGAGTGGAGTCCCTCAGGGGTCAGTGCTGGGGACTTATACTCTTCAAAATCTTCATCAATGACATCAGTGGAATTGACCGTACCCTCAGCAAGTTTGCAGATGACATAAAGCTGTGTGGTGTGGATGACACTCCTGAGAGATGAGATGCCATCCAGAGAGATATAGACAGGCTCGAGCAGTGAGCCCGGGAGAACCTCATGAGGTTCAACAAATACGAGTGCACCTGGGTCACAGCGACCCCCACTATCACTAAAAGCTGGGAGATGAAAAGGAAAGAGCACATCCCTGCCAAAAAGCACTTTGGGATACTGGTGGCTGGCCAACAACGTGCCCTCATAGCCCAAAAAGCCAACCATATCCTGGGCTGCATCAAAAGAAGCATGGCCAGAAGGTTTAGGGAGGTGATCCTGCGCTGGTGAGATCTCACCTGGAGTACTGTGTCCAGATGTGGAGTCAGCACAGGAGAGACATGGGCCCGTTGGAGCGCATCCAGAGGAGGGCCACAAAACCGATTCAAGAGATGGAAGACTTCCTCTACGAGGACAGGCTGAAAGAGCTAGGACTGTTCAGTCTGGAGAAGAGAAGGCTCTGGGAAGACCTGATAGTGGCCTTTCAATATGAGGGGAGACTCTAAGAAAGAAGGGGGCAGACTCTTCAGCAGGGTCTATGGTGATAGGACGAGGGAAAATGGTTTCATACTAAAAGAGCGAAGATTTAGACTGGATACAAGGAAAAAGGTTTTCATGATAGGGATGGTGAAGCGCTGGAACAGGTTGCTCAGAGATGCAGCAGATGCCCCATCTTTGGAGACAGTCAAGATCAGGCTTGATGTGGCTCTGAGCAGCCTGGTCTAGGTGTAGGTGTCCGTGTTTATTGCAGGGGAGTTGGACTATATTACTTTTAAAGGTTGCTTATAACTAACAATTCTATGATTCTATATTTACTTGGGATTAGAGTTCCTCAGTGATTTAGATGTAACATTACCCATCATTGCTCATCATTGTCTAAGGAGTCTTTTATTTTTTTGCTTTTCCCCTTATCTCAAGGCCAGCTACGCAAGAGACTCCATGCAACTCTCCATCAGCCCTGCCACAAGCCTTTCTTCGTGCCAAGTAATATATTTAGGATAATAACTTACTGAACTCTCTTGCAAGGCTGAGCATTGCTATGCTGGAAGGTATTAATTTGATGCTATCAATGAATTCTTCAGTCTTTGCATAGTTTCAGGAGTAGTTTAGCTACCAGATAAAAGAGTCTTCCCTCCCTCATCTGTCTACATTTTAAAAATGTAAGCTTTCCCTGGAGGCAGGGATTTTGCCCACTGATGTCTAAAACAGACTCTGATCAGTTCCACTGTTTCAGGGAATAGCTCATTAAACTTCAAAGATAGAAAATTGCTGATCAATGTAAGGCCTCAGCCATCTCAGCTAGTGAATGAGACTGTGAGTGTCTATTCAGTAAGACACTGTATAGCCACTCACAGATGCATATTTAATTTGGCATTGTACCAAGAAGATGTTGTACAGTACTTGCAGTAACAGGCTTCTTTTTTTTCTGTGGAGGTGTTTGTTTTGTAAAGTCTGATATAAGCAGCTCTCCAACCACAAATGTTACACAAATTAACAACCTTAAAAGCACCTCTTATGTTCCACATTACTGTGAATAACGTTTGTCATAGTTTTGGCTGGGATAGAGTTAATTTTCTTTGTAGAGGCTCATAAGATATTGTAGTTCAGATTTTTAATGAGAACTATGGTGATAGCACACCAATGTTTTAGTTGTTTCAGAAGACAGAGCCAAAGATGTCTCACTTTCTCATACTGCCCTACCTGTGAGGGGCCTTGGGTTGCACAAGGAGCTGTGAGGGGACACAGCCATGACAGCTGACCCAAGCTGACCAAAGGGATATCCCATACCACACAGTGTCATGCTGAACAACAAAAGCTAGAGTAAAGAAGGAGGAAGGGGACATTTGGAGCTATGGTGTTGGTCTTTCCAGTGATGAGCCTTGCCTTACTGGAAGTGGCTGAATGTCTGCCTGCCAATGGGAAGTAGTTAACAAATTCCTTATTTTACTACTATTGCGCATGCGGCTTTTGCTTTACCTAGTAAACTTTCTTTATCTAAACTCACGAATTCTCACACTTTTACTTTCTTAATTTCCTACACCATCCCAGCGGGGGACAATGAGTGAGAACCTGCATGGTATTTAGCTGCCTGCCTGGCTAAACCACGAGTGTCCTTGATTGAAAGATAATTTTTCAAGACAGAGGCACATGAAATCATTAGTAAGAGACAGATGATGCTTGTTTTAGTTTACATCTAGTTTACGACACACTTTATTCATTGGGGAGTAAGTATAAAGCTCTATTGAAAATTTTAGCCAATTTGTGGTAGTTTTCTAATTCCTCAGTCAACAAAAACAGCTCAAAACTGTTGAGACCTAACTGGGTAACATTAACAGCCTTATCAGCTCAGTGGTTAACTCAGGACCATGATCCTCAACAGGAATTTGGATTTAGGTCCTCATTTGTGAGAAGTTTTCCTCTGTTACTTAACATAATACTCTTGGAAAAAGACTTCAAATTTAGAATAAGAATGATTAGACTTGTACATTTTTTTTCAAAATTGTCAAAATGGCTACCAATTAATGATCATAATGACAATGAAATATCTTGCTACGCTGGAAAATCTCACCATAAACCAGAACCCACAAAGGATTTGAGCATTCACTATTTGGCCACCACAGTGTGCCTGCAGTGTCTGAGCTGTTCCTACTAGTGTGAAGGAGATTTACTAAGCTATTTCATTGAGTCCATGGCAGTACAAGAATGTTTCCATCTCTGTCTTCCAACTCTAATGAAGGAACTTTTACTGTAGGCTTCCTCATATTTACTGGGGACTGGGTTGAAGAGCCCGAAATTAAGCATAAAGATTCCCTGTGAAAATTGTGTGTTTCATTTAGGGACACTGAGACACATCTAAGCAATTATCTGAAAGATCTAGCACATAGCAGAGGTATTTTTGAAATGCCATCCACCCCAAAAGTGGAGGACCTGTTGTGTGGATAAACATGGTCAGGATTTCTCTCCCTAAAGCCGCCATTCTTTCCAATATTGAGCAGGAATAAGTATACTTTTCATAAATGTTAGTTGTAGCATGGATGAACTTACATGCCATTTCCTTATTGTCCTTCCTGCTACAACCCCATTCTGTTTTCCATTAGCCCATTTACACTCAGACATCATCTGAATTACTGGTGTGTAACCAAACTTCCAAGTTTGGTTCCACACATTTGCAGTTGATGGGAAAAGGATGTAAATGGTGCTTTCTCTATTTCTGTGCTGCATTAATTCTTCCTCTGAGCGCTAAAGATTTACTGAGTTTTCTTTTTCCAGAACAAGATTACCTTTAACCTTTAATTCAGGATAGGTTAGAGTAACAAATAGGGAATTTATCCGCTACACTAAAAAAAAAAAATGTGAACAGAAGACAACAAACACAGCTAGTTTCAGTTAAATATAAGTTTGGCTCACCAAGAATGTAAAATAAACAGCAATACACAAATTGCTGTCTATTTTAATGGGTCTCACTTCTTCAGATTTCTAACTCTTTACAGAACAATCTTTAACATAGATTTAGAAGAAATTGCACCAGTACAACTTTTCTGATCATCTCAAGAAAAACTAGATCTTCAAATTGGCAGAATTTTAAGGTTGAAGTCTTATGCACTGTATTGCTGTCTGCGTATGTTTATCCAACAGCTAGACCTGACACCAGAAAAGTCCATTGCATAAATCCAAGTGACACTTTCAGTGGTAATATATTCCCCACCACCGGAATAAGTCCAGGGAGGGGAATCAAGTCACAATATTGTCCGGCTGGCAATCTTAAAACATCACAAAAAACTATCTGTGGATTTAGACTGCATTTATCTAGGGGATGAACAATACCCATATGTTCACCAGATGACTACAGAGCTAGGTTGATTCAGTCAAAGTTCAAGGCCGCAACAAAAGATGATTTGTTACTTCAGTATTGGCTTTGATTAGATCTCTGTTAGAAAAAAATTTTTTTTAAAATGAATATTCCAAAACATGTGGGAGGATCATTGTTCCTTATTATCTTTTTGTTTATTTTTCAGAGATGTTCCATTAAATATAATTGTTCTACCATCTATTTTTCTGACGCATTTCTTTCTATTACAATGGGTCACAGTTGAAATTACAGTACACGTAGTTCTCTTAATATAGATGCCAAAAAACTGAAAATTAATTATGAATAGAAATCTCAGGGAATGTTTACACTCACTCTCATAATCTCACCCTGTATGGACATACACCTACAAATACATGTGCAGGAACTGAATCAAATAAATCTTTTAATACACATATGCATACATGTGCATGCATACATGCACATACACACACACATCTGTGTGCAGATATGCATATGTTTACAAGTAGTCATATTTAGATGTACGTCAGTGTGTGTGTGTAAAATTCAAACTCGTTCTTCATTTATTAAATTTCCTACATTTGGAAGAGAGGAGCCAGAACATCTCAATTTAATTTTGTTTTCCAGAACTCAGACAAATAGAACAGAAATGCTCTGCATCATAATACCCTTAAGCAAAATGTTAATTCTTTTACGTTCCAAAGTCTTTCTCTAAAACACCATAAACATCCATAGTAAAAATGTTAGACTTCATTTTCCATTGATTGATATCTGCTATGCAACTCCAAAAGGTACTAATGATCAGGACTCTGCGTTTCTTTCTTTTGTATTTATGAAAATTGAAATAATGCAAATAAAAACCTCCATTATTCTTTTGTACAGGCTACTTACACCTTGACCTTAATGAGTCTACACTACATCTTGGATAGGGAAGAAAAAAAAATTGCTGTCAATCTGCACAGCATTACAGACTGAGAAATAATTTCTCCCTCAGATATGGGAAGATGCAGTGCGGAATCTGCATCCATGGATCAAATGGCTTGGATAGCCATGGATCAAATGGCTTCTGAGAGCTGCACCTGGAGTGATTCACTGAAAATTCTTTCCCAAAGAGAATAATAAATTTGCAGAAACTGGAGAAAAGGCTTGCTGTAACCTGAATGTACACATTGGTAAGTTTACTCAAACGTTACAGATGTTTTGATGAAGTAACTGTTTTTTTCTTTGGACTAGAAACATTTAATTGTTTAAAAAAATGTTTAATTAAAAATGAAATTGTAACCCATTATCTTCTGCAAATAATCTAAAACTGGCTAGAAAGAAGATTACAAAGTCCTTAAGGTTGAGAAAGCCACTTTGATGACAATCATAGTATACTCAAAAGTTGTTACAAGATCATAGTATGTTGCTAGATAAATGCCTAGATGACTTGGTGATGAGAGAATAAGTGCATTTGATATTTATAAAGTTGTTTTCATGTATTTCTGTTGACACAAGAGGGCTATATTCCAGTACCCTACAAAAATAAAAAAATAAAAAAGCTAAACAATATAAGTCAAATGAAATTTGTTATTTCTTGGAACCCTGGAAATTCAGTTAGATTTTTTTTTAGTTTTACTTTTTAACCATGAAGGTGGTCAAATTCTGCAGCAGGCTGCTCAAACAGGTAGTGGTATCCCTGTCTCTGGAGATGTTCAGAACCCACCAGGGTGCAACTCTCCACAACCTGCCCTGACTAGACCTACTAGACCTATCTTTGAACAGGGATTGGTTTAGCTGACTTCTGGAGGTACCTTCAGCCTCAAATTTCAAATTTCATTTAATGAACTCAAATTCTTCCCTCTACTATGTTCAAGCTGTTGATGTACAGTGGAAATTTTAGGATCTTTTTCACGAGAGTGCCATTTGGAAAACCTGACTTGATGTGGATGAGTACAGGCACACTAGTTAAATACCATTCCTAATAATTCTCATTACTAACTTTCAGAAATATGTACAGTTATATATGTGTGACATGCATAGATACAGATACACACATACATAAATGCAGTGATAGACTGTGAATTTTGTTATCATAACTGCCCTTCTGGGATGACTGGAAGTATGTAGATGATCAAATACCAAACAAGACATTAATAAGATTCCCTAATAATTGTTTTTCCTAGACATTTGTTTTGGAAATTTTCATTCACTTCTCCAAACATAGGAACAACAATCTTAAGTACCTCTTCAGGTCTATCAGATTTGAAATAGCATTACAGTATTACAAGGGAAAAAAACATCACTGGGACAATAAAAGGAATCTACAAGGAAAAAACAGTGAACAAAAACATATATTAGTGAAATAACCCCCCATTGACAAAATGCCCAAGCGATGAGATGCATTATGATACTTATCTGTAATCTTAACATGTATCATCCACTGAATTTCTTTGATCTAAATAAACATCTTCTATTTCATGTTGGAAATTTTGCTCTGAAAATAGAAGCAGAAGTCCAAGTTTGCAACAGAAACTTTCACATGGTGTATTTAACATGCTGCATCAAAATCTTACGATTCTAAAGAGGATCCAGTGGAACCCACAAATAAATAAATAAATCAGATGAATGATTTTTGGAGAAAATAAATTGATGGCAAAGAACCAGACAATATTTTCATAAATAAACAGAAAAAATATTGAATGTTGCTTTTTAATGTATTGAAAATATTTACTAAGTCAGAATTTGCATTTGAGCTAGACTTCAGTTTTGTTAAATGTATATAAAATTTATGAAAAAGTAAGGTATCTGCAAAATTTTTATATATTAATCTTCTTCCACTTCAAAAAATATGTTTCAAAAAGACCAGAAAGATGAGAAGTCACCTAGCTCTTATGGATCTGTACAGACACGTACAAAACAATGAACTTACACCAATATGAATAACTATGGTTAATTTGTTTAAAGATGATGACATGTGAATTACCAGGTATTTGCTTTATCAAATAGGGAAATAATTTTGAAAAAATCTGACAATATTTCAAACCTGTTTTCATTCTGTGTTATATTCTGTTGTATTAAAATAATTATAAAAATACAGAAAATTATTGTAAATCAAAGAAAAATATGAATTGAAAAAACGTTAAAATAGGTATTTCCCTTAACCATTTTGTTTTCTTTTTCTCTTCTGAAACAAAGAATTGAGACAGTAGGAACACAATCTCCAGTTTCCTGTTATAGAAAATAATGGTTTATATCAAACCTTTTCCAATGTGTAAACAAAAATACACTCAGAATTTAATCTCATATCCAAAGATCATACTAGGGAAGTACTTTCCATGCATCCCTTCTTCTATTTCCATGCTATCTGTTTGAAACATCACCATTTCAGAATCTAATCACCCACATTTTCCTTTGCAATCAATGAAATATGTCATGTGAAAATGAGTCTCATTCCTTCTATAACATTAGAAAAACAGTTTCAGTAATGTTAGTTTAAGCCTAGGCCTTTTAACTCAGAGGTGTGTGTCATCTTACTTTCCTTAAGAATGCTGCAGTGTAAGTTTGAACTTCCTAGATACTCCGTACAGTTAGTTGATGGAGAGAAGTAAGCAGGGTCAGCATACTTCAGCATGGAAAATAAAATCTCATGTCTTGAGCTGAAGCTCCTGTAAATACTGACAAGTATAGGCTTCAAACTTCAACCACTTGCATTGTAATTCTAATAAAATAAATATTTAAAACAAGTGCAAGATAAGACTACGGTGCAAAATTGTCTTTCAGTGACATCTCTTTCCTTTCACTCAGCTTCATTAACAAGTGACGTGTTTGACTTATAGAAGCTTAGAGATATTCCTAAAATCTACTTTCAGTTCTTATAGCAAACCTAAAATGTCTACCTAGGTTTAGTATATTTTATACTGGAAAGAATTTTTTTATATTTATCTTATTATTAAATTCATATTTACAAGTATATATTAGTTATTATAACTAAAAGAGATAATTCTGTCAATCTGATCTTCTATGTCCTGGTTTCAGCTGGGAGAGCAATTTTTGTGGCTTTTTTTTCTCCTTTATAGTGTGTGGTATGATGTTATGTTCTGGCTTTGGGAGAAAAACAGTGTAGATAACACACTGGTGTTTTATTTGTTGCTGAGCAGTGCTGTACAGAGCCAAGGACATTTCAACTTCTGTATCCCATCAGCAAGGGGGGCTGAGCAGGCAGAAGAAGCTGGGATGGGACAAAGCCAGGGCAGCTGACCTAAGCTGGCCTAAAGGATATTCCATAACATACAACATCATGTGAAAAAGCTTTAAAAACTGTGGGGAGATGGCTGGGGGGAAGCCACTGTTCGGGGACTAGCTAGGCATCAATCAATGGGTGGTGAGCAATTGTTTGGTGCATCACTTGTTTTGTAAATTCATTATTCTCATTGCAATTCTTCTTTTTTTTTTTTTTTGTCTTTTTTTTAAACCCCAAATTTTACACTCTTTTTTTTTTTTTTTGTCTTTTTTTTAAACCCCAAATTTTACACTCTTTTTTTTTTTTTTTCCCAGTCTCACTTTGAGGAGGGGTGAGCTGTGACTGCGGGGTGCTTAGCTGCCTGTCAGGTTAGACCTCAACATTCTTACAGACCTCTTCCATACACACCAATTAAATTCTACAGTTCAGTAAGAAAAATCCATTTGAGTGTTTTATTTTTCCTGTTTTCCATTTTTAATGACCTCAGGACAGAGTATTTTAAGGGCATTTAATGATCTGCTAGAAGATGTTCATTGTCCATTGTACAGGGATTTAGGCTAGTCATTAATACTGGGGAAATATTTTGTGCTTGGATCCTTGCTGTCAACTTTCCTAATACACTCAGACTTTAAATAAGCTCTTGAATACTATGATAGAGCAAATTTCAAACTTGTAGGATCTGACAAGATTCACATTAAAAATATCTCTTTAAACAGTCATCTTTAAAGTACATCTTTTTGGCCCCTTATCTATTTTTTTTTCTTTCTATCTGACCTACTTTTCTCTTGCACTTGTCCTCTGAAGTCCTTCAGTAATCAGGTCGTGCATCTACCTAAAGCCCACAGGAAAGGTTTTGGCCTTTAGCTGAAAAACTTTAAATAGCAGTACTGTCATATCATCCACTGAAAGCTAGACAGGCATTCACCTGAGCAAGTCTGCTGTCTGTTTCTCTGTGTACATACATACACACATGGATGTGCATAAGTGCATGAACATACACAAGCACACACTTTTTGCTCAGATTGCTGTCTCACCAGAAAATATTCAGGCTAGGATTTTATTAAGGGTAACAAGCAGAAAATCTTACTCTGTGACTTCTGATTTTCATGTAAACTGAATCAAAATACTGGTTTCTTAGAAGGGTTATCTTGTTGTGATAAGTAAAAAGAGTAAAATAAGAATTTGCCATTTAATTTCCCCCTCAGTTTGAAAGAATCAAAGCACACAGTGACTTGAGCCTTTTTAAATCAATGATTTCATTTGGAATCTTCTGTCTGCAGAAGCAGGGCCAGATTTTTACTCATGCAGTTGTGGGAGCACCTCTTTTGGATGAGATTCACTCCAATACAAGACAATAACTACATTGTCATCATCATTATTGAATTTCTCCAGAAGGAAGTGAGCTGTAAAGGAAAAGTAGACTTTACAGTTAGGACTCCATTGAAACCCATCTGGTGAGGAATTCTCTGATTCGGATCAGTTCTGGGCTGCCCTGATACATACAGCCTCTTCCTTCTCTGGTTTATAGGCTGTCCTAGTGCCTTTCAGCACATCAGTCTCACCTCTTCTTAAAGCAGGAAGACAGTGTAACATCCTGACTTGATAGTTTGCTGGAGTCTAAGCCAGTGACAGTTTAATGTCTACCAAAGCCTCCCACTGGGCAGCTATCCTGCCTAGTATCAAAATTGCACACATGCAGTTTAGATCAACTGCATAGGACACTTTTCTTTTTAAGATCCAGTTAGATAAATGTTGTACCTTTTGCAGATACTTTCAAACCATGCCAAAACATCAAATTTAATTTTCCCGGTATGATCATGAGAACAGAAGTGCTATGGTCATAATCATAATCTGCTGAATGAGTACATATTGATCAGCTTGAAAGCTGCCAGTGACCACTCTGCTGATTCACTTATCTCATTCAAGGACACCAATAAGGAGGTGAAAAAGTGGGTCACAGTATAGGAGTTATCTACATACCATTTTTATTTTCATGAACTTCCTTTGTTGATTTATTAAGTCTTTGCCAATCTTGCAAACTCATGAGATTTAAATTTATATAGTCTATGCTACATTTCTATTATTGTTACTAGTGTTTTACAGGTTTTGAAACATTTGTCAAAGTGATAACTTGCAGTTTGTTCTCCTGCTAAATGTACCTGAAAAAAATGGCAGTATGTGGCTTCATACTTGTGTCTTGGGGCTTATTTGGATGTGCTTAGTTAACAAGTAGGAATATATTTTTTCTAAGTAAAATTATTGCAATTTATCTTGAAATGTGAAGGCAAGCTGAGTTGACTCTTTCCTCAGTACAAGTAATATATTTTCTGCTGACTACCTTCTGCACTCTGACATCTTAATATCACAATTTCAGAGAACTCCTGTGTTCTGGTTTCAGCAGGCAGGCCTGGAAACCCCACACAGCCTTTCGCTCACCCCCCCCCTCCTCCCAGCTGGGATGGGGGAGAGAATCGAGAAATANGAAACTAAGACATCCTGAAACTGTATTTGAGGTATTTTCTTAGAAGGTAGAATTTAGAAATTCAGGTCATGATTTGTGAGTCAGAGCTATCTTGAAATGTGTCAGGTGTCGAGTACTAACTAGGTTAAAAAAATGAAATCTTGTTTACTTTTAAAGTAAATAGACATTTATAGTCATGAATACTCATCAAGAGCACCTCTGTGTTTAAAAAAATCATGTATACATCTACCAGAGAGTTTGTTTATGCAGATAAGTTATAAAATGTACACAGATTGACCTTTTCACCAAAATCACTAGTTCTCCTCAAAATAAGATTTGTATATATGCAAATCGAGGCTTTCCATTTGTATCAGGGCAATCTATTTACAAATGAAACTCGTGTTTCTTGTTGGGCCATGTTTTTCTTTGAATTCCAGCTTGAGAGTATCAATTAAAATAATGATACATATATCGCTGAGAACATCTTAACCTAATGGATGAGAAAGCATTAATGTTCATATGTAAGCCTCAGCTGCAAGCTTAGAGTTTGCCTGATTCTAACATTAGGCATTTCAGAGAAAGGGGAAAAAAAAGAAAAGAATAATGGATTTGTTTTACCTGACTTTCAAAAAGTTACTTGTGCAATACAAATATGTTATCCAAATTTCTTCATTAGTTGAAGAAGGAATCTAAAAATCTCTAGACTTACATTCAGTTAGAAGTTTAAAATTGGAAGGATAAGATAACTCACTAAAAACAATCATCTTTCTCCACCTAATACATACTACATAGGAAAGATAAATAGGTTAGACTTCTTTCTGAAGGAAACGAATGTCCTCAATTGGTTTGAAAAGGAATACAGAGAATTCAGAAATATGTGCTTAACCGAGAACGATGATTTCAAACCAAACAGAAATTGAAGTAAATTTTTTGTCTTTTTGTTTACAAACAGATTTTGAGATACCTGTTTTTCTAATTTCTTTTTTCTTACAGTCCCAGAAAATTGGGATTTGATATACATATATTATTTCCAAATTGAATGTGTACAGACTATTGAGATGCTGGGTAGAGCCATAGTTTTAATAAAGCTCTTTTTTCATTTTCGTTACTGTGGCTTCTTTGATATTGAAATCTCTCCCTTTTTTTTTTTAATACCACCATAAAATGATTAAGTTGTCAGTTTGATTTAAGCAGTTGTGAGGAATCTTATTGGTCAGCATACTGAAATGCTGACTTTACCAGCCTATGAAAGTGGTGGTTCAATCTATTCCACCAAAAATCCTGAAAAGACAAATCCTTCTCTGATATAATAATGAATCTGATGATTCACCAGAAAATCTTCCACGTATTCTCTAAGATGGTGCATTTCATTGAACATAATTTGTTCTTTTACAAAGGTGTTCTACAGTTGTTTCCACATGCATGTTATTTAAATTTTGTGCTAATCAACTTGGATGTTATCATGGCAAAAATATCTGATGCCTGCCAATCACCATCAGAAAGAAATTTGATCAAGCAACAGTAATGAATGAAACAGAAGATGCAAACTAACCCACTATTCCTCTATATTTGATCTAGTTTTAAATATTCTCAGCTGTGTGAATCTGAGGGAAATAAGCAGCCTGGACCAGAATTTGTTTTTGCTGCCAGAGCCCCTTTTTAGTGCCTGTGGTGGTGGTGGTGATGATAGCAGGCCCATAAGCAGTGTTTTGAATATGTATGCCCCCTCCCCATAACAGAATCAAAGAAAGGTCTGCGTGCTGTGAGTGAAAGATATGCAGATGATTTAGATCTTGCAAGCAAGACTATTTGTTTCTCTGAAGGCATTTCTTGCTTTGATCAATAAGTTATCATAAATAAAAAAACATGGCAATAGCATAAAAGGGTATTTTGCTTGGGAAGGAATAATGTATCCTAACAATCCTGAAAGCCCATAATCTCTGCAATGTGGTATGGCTCCAGATCAAGGGCAATCCTTTCTTCTATTTCCTGGTGTATAGATAGTGCAATTGGATGATTTGTGAGATATTTTGTCTTCTTTTTGGAAGTACCCACATAGGAAAATTTTGGGATTTTTTGCTGTAGTTTTTCTTCCCCCAGCAAAGTGTAACTTATTACTTCAGTAAAATAATGACAAACATTGTTACAGTGTTTAAAGTCAATAATTTAATAATTTAAATGTTGCATTCAATATAGAAAAAATGTTTTTTTTCTAACTTGTCTAAAAACAATTTGAATGATCTTTCCGAGAACAGTTAAAATAAATGACAACAGTCCAGATTACTGAAGTTTTTGGAGCTGTACAAAACAAGAAGTAGGGATGGCCTCTCTCCACACTAGTGCCCCAAGTAAAATGCAGGAAAACAGACAAATAAAACTAAAACCAAACCAAACAAAGACAAACAAAAACCAAACAAGCAAAAAAAAAAAAACCCAGGAGGTTGGAAGAAAAATTATTCATGTTATGCTGTATGGTACTGGCATCAAGAACTTCGATTGCTATAAGATATGATCCACTACCCAGAGCAGAAATACAGTTTCATTTTCAGACAGTTCCCCCCAAAATAGCTGCACTTTCTGCAGTTATCAAACCACACTGTCTGTACACAAAAACGTGACAGAAATAGTTGCCCAGTTGCAACACAGAAGACACTGCTTCATCCTTCAAATGCCAGAATTCCTATCAAACAAGAAATATCATAGAATGATAGAAACAAGGTTGGAAAGGACCTACAAGATCAGCTAGTCCAACCATCCTCCTATCACCCTTACTACCCACTAATCTACTAAATCATATCTCGTGGCACCTCATCCAGACGCTTCTTGAACACCACCAGGGATGGTGAAATATAACATCTGGAAAGTGTTATAAAATACATTGTTTTTATTTATTAGTTGTTTTGTCATGGAAGATACTATTATCCTCCAGAGGAAATCAATCTTTCCATTTATTTCTTGCATTTATTACAAATCTTGCACAGTAAGTGAGATAAATTTCTTTATCAAGGAATATTATAACATTGGTATTTGGCTTTTCAGGTACAGTGAGCCAATTGCACTTCTGTTCTAAATTTTCTTCATAAGAAGCAAATGAAGAAGTAGAAAGAAATGTAAAAATTGTGTATGAGTGAGACAACATCATATATCTGAAATATGGAATATTTTGAGATTAAATTTTACTACTGCTTCTGATGTTTGATAAGAGTTGCCCTCATCTTCCATCCGTTTTAGTTAGATCTCCATTGAGATTAATGATCATTCTCCCTTCATTTTATAATATCTGAAGACTGAAAACAACTTGTTTAAATATAATTAAATTCCTTCCATAGTTACCCTTTGCAAATCAAAATAATCATGCACTTGAAGAGACAAGCACCTGGATTAAAAATGTAGATTACTCTTGAATTGCCACTTGAGATATAAGGAAGATACCTAAAATGGTTCTTAGCTGTGTAGCTATCTTACCCAGAAATTTCATTTGCTGGATAATAAATAACTAATTAGAATAGCAGGGTATTAAAATGAGACCAAAAATACAATAAATATGAACTTCCTATATTGAAAATACATTGGCTACTGATTATTCCACTATACCTCGATCAGATATGCTCATACTTCAAAGATTAACAAGAAGTCTTATGTGGTCTATTTAACTTCAACAAGCATATCAGCACAGAAGTAGACTACAGTTCCCATAATCAATCAGTTATTTTAATCTGTTAATTTCTAAATGGGAAGCAGGAATTAGCAGCAACTCTATCAAGACTCCCCCTTTAAATAAGTGATTTCCAAAAAATCAATGTGCTTTTTATTTCTTTTTAGAGCAGCAAATTTTCTAAATGTCTGATTAAACTAGGTGGCTCTTTCTATTTGCAGGAATTTCCTAATATAATTTCAGATTGCTCTTGCTATCAAGAATAAAAAATCTAGAATTTAATTTCTGGTAAATTATTTGAACTAGCCAATCCATGCCGAAAAATGAAATCCTAAATTCCAGCACTTATCTTTTCAGAAGAAAAATACTACATTGCTTGAACTTTTTCAAAAGAAGGTAGAGTGAAGTGGGGGAGAGAAGTGAGAACTGGTAGCATCAACAGAAGTGTCTTGTGAAGTGAAGGTCTAGAAACTAGCAGCTGCACAAATAAAGACTGCTTGACAAAACAATACAGAAATACAACTATTTCAGCAAAACAGTAGAAGAAAAGCTTAATGCATAAATTGAGACAAATGAAGAGAAGCAGAAAGCACAGACTGCTGCTAAACTTAAGTTTACCAGTGAAATATCACATAAGTGACTGTCTTGGTTTCTAACAAAAGTTACTTTTCTCATAATGTCTAGTATGAAGCTACATTTTGGCCTCAGAAGAGAAACAAAACTGATAACGTCCTGGCAGTGTTGAACAGAGCCAAGGACATATTCANTGATAGTGACATCTAAAATAACTGAGATTTTAAAGATTTTAACAGAAGCTGAAAGTGCTCTGGAAGCTTACTTGTTGTCCCCTCCCACATGCCAAAAAATTGTCTAACCGATCATCTTTATTTCATTTTTCCTTTGAAAATATTTTTGTTTTTCAGATAGAGCTTAATGTCCTGGTATATTAAGTCTTGGTAAAGGAACAATCATGAACAGTTTTATTTTCTCTATTCATAATGCACAAATGAAAAAGGAAACATTTTCATGAGAAATAAATACAGTATGAAACTTAACTTGACTTTGATTTCAAGCATAGTCGAAATTAGTATTATTTTCTGCAAATATTTCAGACTTACTTTTTTTTTCCCCAGGTATGTTTTCGGAAAATTTGTATGTGCTTTTAAATAAGAACATGCAATTGAGTGAGACTTGCCTGAAAATATGACAAAAAGTATAATCAACATTTCAGGTTCCAATATGGAATCTTAAAAGTATTTCCATTTATCTTTTTTTCTCAATCAGTTATTGAGGTAGTTATTAACTTCTTTATACCAATAATAAATGAGAAAGATCTATAGTTTATAATATTATGAATTTCTTTGCTTTTTAGAGTCTCTTAGCCACTAAACTGGTCATCTGGTATCTTATATAATGTCAAAAAAAAAAAAAAGCTAAATATTTGGATATTGGCATTTCATAAGGAAGAAACATCCCTTTCATTTTACTTGTTATTTTGTTTCTACCTTATTTGTCATTGATTGGTTGTTCTTGTTTGTTTTTCTTTGCTTTGATTGAGTTCAGACTAATGAAATTAGAAGTGTATGTATGTATATGTTTTTGTGGTTTTTTTTTTTGTTTATTTGTTTATTTTGTTTTAAAATTGGAATAGGGGAAAAAATTCTTCCTGGAATTAAATATTTTTTCTTGAATTCTTGATTTTTTCTCTGGTAGAAATGAAATTCATTCTTGTTTTCATGAATCAGTAATAAGAGTAAAAGGCTACTTAAGATAGGATCTTAATGTCAATATGCCAGATGGATAAACAGTTAATGAACAGTGATTTGATCACACTTAATTTCAGTGCAGTAATCACCTTTTATCAACATCTCATTCTGTTCCAAACATCAGTTACAATAATCTCATGTTTTTTCTCTGGACAACTATTTCCTCAGTTTTTCAACAAAGTACTTGCAATGGGAGATCTACCATCCATGCAGAAATTCAAAGTGATTCACGCAGCTGAATAGAAGCTATTATTTTACACTTGATAATGACCTTGCTTAATTACGACTGAAAGCACAATCCGATTTCACATAGCAAGCTGGTGAAAAAGCAAAGTATCAGCTGTCTACCATGCCACCTGGTATCTTAAATCCTTCTACAGCAGTTCCTTAACCTGGGGAATAGTAGAGAGTAAGTGTTTGCTGCTTTGCCTCCTAATCTCCTCCTATCCAGAAACAGCCAAGTGTGTCATTCCTTATAATACTGAATTTCCCTGAGGTATGGCAAAACATCTAACACTGCTGTCTTGCCTTCAGGAGATGACAAGGACAAATTAACATACCCTTCCAGTCAAGCTGAACTCAGGTAACAGTTGCCAAGGAAATGTACCCTCATCTTTAGAGCCTGCACATCCAGAGAAGTATAGACTCAATCGCACTTCCCACATTATCCAATATCATAAAAAACTAATGGGAAAAATTAAGAATGTCGGTAGTCAGCACAGAGCTTTGGACACCTATTATGTTAAGCATAAATAGCACCACCTTGTGTTCTCAGCCGTACCATTTGTATGAGACTATTCCTACTGTAAATAATTCCTATATGCTCTTTTCTGCAGTAATTAAAACAACACTCTTTGCTGTGTGCCTGGGTTAATATAATTTGTTTTATTCACAACCTAAGTCATTTGCCTCCCTGCAGCACATTGCTGTATTATGTCTACCCAGCAGTGGTGAGGGAGCAAGTAGAGTACATTTCAAGGTGCACATAAATCCAGTTCAGGCTATTTCAAATGAAATAATAAGGTAAGAGCAATGCGCTTGACTCCCATAGGGAAAACTCATAGGAGGATAAAGAAGGATTCAGGAAAATCAAAGCTTCGCCTCATTCATTAAGAGAGAGAAAAACATAAAGAGGATAAAAAACTATGCAGCCTGGAAAAGTAATGTAGCACAATCATAGCCACTATGGGAATACCAACCCCTCTTTTGAAAATGGGTGCCAGTATCATACAATTCTCCCCAAGCTGACTGAACTTAAAAAGGTCCCATTTTTCACCTTGGCTCATCTGAAAATCAGAGAAAATTTTTAATGAAGAATTCTAAAAGAAATCTATCTAAGAGATCAAGTGTTGTGGAAGAATCTACAAATCACTATGTCATCTAGAGATGGCTAATAATAAGGAAAAGATATTTAATGGCAATACCATCCCAGTTTCTGAAAATTTTCCTACTAGATGTTGTTCTATACTTGTTGCTTGAGTATTTAGTAATACAGACATAATAGATCTTCCAAATATTCCAAGTAATTCACAGATCTTCCTGTCATTGTTTCTAGCAGACTATGGTATCTTTCAGTGCGTCTTTCAACAATTTGTTTGGTGTAAATCTCATGCTTACAGAACCATCTTTTCCAGGATTTCTCTTGGAACTGTTTTCAAGATTAGTATCATATTTGTTAATTTCCAATTTTCAGGCACAAAGATAAAAGCTGCATACACAATTCCTCAGTTCTAGAATTTCCTAAACTTCTTGCAGTTCATCTCTTGGTACCAAAGAAAATCAGGACTGTTAATTACACTTGGGTTCATTTGCAGAGATACTAACATAAATCAAAAGGTCTTTTCCATGTATATGGTCATTTGTATGTGATGATTACCTAAGGACACAGGACAATAAAGGCGAGCACTGAAAATATTGATTGCAACTGTGATTTTGAAGAGCTCATATTATGGTGGAAGGTCTTAATGTCTTCATTTTGTCTGACAGTCATGAATTATTAAAACTAAATTGGCAGAGAAATCACCTTGTATGTTAATCACAAATAAATGAGTGCCACAAAGTGAGACAGTTAAATCAGTGGGACCCACTACAGAGGTAGTTTTGAACAAGAGTTAGTTTGAATTATATAAGATAAGTTTTCATGGGAACTTTTAAGGAATGGGGTGTAGAGCTGAGTATTTCTCAATGGACACTGAAGATAGAAGGGAAGACAAGATCTAAGTATGAACAAGACTTATGGTCATAAGCCTCAGAAAATGGTGCAAAAGGCATTCTTGGGAACTGGAGAGATTCATACGATCTCTTTAGTTTGATTCTATATTCAAAGACTGGGCTGTGCAGATAACAAAATATTTCACTCGTGCTCTGTGTCCTGGGAAAGATTTGCTAGATGGTAATGTTGATATTGCAAAAGAGCTTAGATACAGTACTTCAATGGACTCAAACTTTGTTTTCTCAGCAACACCAGGAACCGCAGAACTTTCGTTAACAAGAAGAAAAAGTTCATGCTTATCTGTAACAGAAAAGACATTTTGAGGGAAAAAAATAAAAAATTAAGAAAAATCAGTGGTAATAATTTGCTCAATACTATATGTATTCTGAGTATTACTGAAATTCTGAGTGTTTTCAGCTTAACTATTTCGGGGTAAAATACTGCTCCATGGTAGCATATCCTATGAATAGAAGAATTCCATGAGTATAGGTGTTGGAAGACACCTCTGGATTGTTCAGTATCATCTATCACTTTTGTGCTTCAAAATTGTGGTATCTTTCTACTTTCACTCCACAAACAATCTTTGCAACCCTGCTCAGTTTTGAGTGGGATAATGCTAGCTATAAGATAATTTACTTTATGAGGAATTACTATATTTCCTGTCATTTCTTTATGAAGAATAAGACGTTTATGGAAGAAATTAAATAGATGCTTATTGAAATGTGTTTTCCCACTTTGGAGGATTGTAAATAATGGGTTTTAACTCAGAAGATTCACTAATAGTAATAGAGATAGATGAAGATTTATATGTAGATCAATATGGCTCTCAAAGTTTAATAAGCAAATGTTTCATCGTTCCTCCATAGTCTGCATTTATTTAGTGAGAAGATTCTGCGTAAAAGTGACATTGTCACTTCAATGCTTTGGAAAAACGATGGAAAATGACCATAACTAGCATTAAGAAAACATTTGTTTCCCGGCAGCATAGAGAATTACCTGTCACGTCTGACTCACTATTTCCTTTATCTTTCCAAACTGTGACACTTTGTTATTAACTAATTGGAAGAACAATAGTGGGTATACAAAATATTCTGAGAAAGATAATGATTGTTCTATTAAAAATGTAGCAATTCATCATTTAGTATCATTAGTGGCTCATAAATGATATCCATTCGAGATTGTATTGTGTTTCAGTCACCATGAAGCTTAGGTTAACTGTAATAGTTGTCTGTATTAAAATTTAGATACTGCCTGTGGAAAATGGATAATAATTTGGTGATTATTCATATTTTTAAACATTCTGCATTGCACTAATTTATTATGCAAAATTAAATTAGAGTACATGGACCATATGGATTTTTTACTTTTTTATACTTCTTCATGGCAGTGATGAATGGCATATAATTTATAACAGTGAAGTTTAATAATTAAAATGACTTTTATTATTCTGTTTACTAGCTTTTTCTTTCTGGAATCTCTTCTAATTTTGCCATATGATTAGCAAGAAATTTTGCGCAGCATCACCTTCTAACAGAACTCAGTATGAGTAATTTTCTATTAAGATTCAATCTCCATCTATATTCCACTAATCCCTTGATTTTTCCTGGGGAAAATAATCGGATCCCTGCTGTGTTCTTGGTGCACTGAGTATTCATAAAGATAAAAACAAGATTCAGTGCATCCAGAGACCCAGGATATGCATCCACTCTTCGAAATAACTGAAAAGAACCATACATGGATCCTGGTCAATCATTCACTAAAGATTTGTCATGACCAATACAGCTTCATCTGTGAACTGCAATTATTTGAAGTGACAATATGGTGTTAAGCTAGCCAGCCTTCCATGAGACTTCTTGATTTGGAAAACTTCAACACCTGTTTACAGACTGCTTGCTTTATAGTCACTGAGACACAGCTGATTTGTCAATAGATTTAGTTCAGTAAAGCACTGGGGTGATGTCAACTTAATTATGAATCCTTGGTAATACACACTACTGACACAGAAGCTTTACTCTGACTTAGATATTTTAGTACAATAAAATTTTATTGTTTTTTACAGTTGCCATCATACCAGGCAAGAACTTGACTAGGCAACTATCATCTCCTTTGACTGTCAGGTCAAATCAGATTACAGAAATCTATCTGCTCACCTGGGAATAACTATTGGCAATAGTTCACAGAAAGGTGCATGCTCCTTGGTCTTGCTGCATTATGCAAGCACCTGAACTGCTCTGTTTCTGCGTCTCTCATGCATAGCCTAAAACCTAAACATATACTTTCAGAATCTTCTGTACTTGATTTTACAAAGTGACAGTTTCAAAATATATTGACCTAAAAATATGGAGATCTTATGAATCAGAGTTTCACTTATCTTAAGATTCCATTTTACACTACAATCTAAAGGTGGAAATGGGAGGAGAAGGGATATAAGTTATATTTGCACTTGTTTAAAAGTCTTTTACATTGGCTTGATAGAAAGAAAATATAACATGAGCCAGCTGCATGTACTTGGAGTCCAGAAGGCCAACAGTATCCTGGGCTGCATCAAAAGAGGGGTGGCCAGCAGGGAGAGGGAGATGATTGTCCCTCTCTCTCCTGCCCTCATGAGGCCTCATCTGGAGTACTGCATCCAGGCCTGGGGCCTCCAATACAAGAAAGATGTGGATCTTTCGGAGCAGGTCAAGAGAAGGGCCACGAAGATGATCAGAGGGCTGGAGTACCTCTTCTTCAAAGACAGGCTGAGGGAGCTGGGCTCGTTCAGCCTGCAGAAGAGAAGGGTCTTGGTAAGACCTCACTGCATTTTTCCAATACTTAAAAGGAGCTTATAAAGAGAAGCAAATCAATATTTACAAGGGTAAATATTGATAGGACTAGGGGAAAAATTTTAAACAGATAAGAGGGAAAATTTAGATTAGATGACGGGGAAATTTTTCACTTGAGAGGGTGGTGAGGCGCTGGCATAGGCTGCCCAGAGAAGTTGTGGATGCCCCATCCCTGGACATGCTCCAGGCCAGGTTGGATGTGGCCTTGGACAGCCTGATCTAGTGTCTGATCTGGTGGCTGACAACCCTCCCCATGATGGAGTGATTGGAACTAGGTGATCTTTGAGGTCCTTTCCAACCCAAGCCATTCCATGATTCTATGAAAGACATCTTATAGTAATCAGGTTTCTGTTTCCATGTATTTTTCATGGTATTTAGAAAAAGTAGCTACAGACTAACTTTTCAAATGCTTTTAGGAATGTATTCTACTGTATTCCAACCTCATCTCCTTCTATGACTGGATGACCAGACTGGTAGATGAGGGAAAGGCTGTTGATGTAGTCTACCTAGACTTTAGCAAAGCCTTTGACACGGTCTCCCACAGTATTCTCCTGGGGAAACTGGCAGCCCGTGGTCTGGACAGGTACACTCTTCTCTGGGTAAAGAATTGGGTAGAGGGCCGTGCCCAGTGGGTAGTGGTTAATGGAGTTAAGTCCAGCTGGTGTCCCCAAGTGGTATCCCCCAGGGGTCGGTATTGGGGCCCATCTTGTTTAATCTCTTTATTGATGACCTAGACGAGGGGATTGAGTGTACCCTCAG
>WBMW01005921.1:174445-189631 GCA_013396635.1 Penelope pileata
CATTGAGGCCCTGGAACATGTTCAGGGAAGGGCAACAAAACTGGTGAGGGGTCTAGAGCACAAGTCTTATGAGGAGCGGCTGAGGGAGCTGGGATTGTTTAGTCTGGAGAAGAGGAGGCTCAGAGGAGACCTCATCGCACTCTACAACTTCCTGAAGGGAGGTTGTGGTGAGGAGGGGGTCGGCCTCTTCTCCCAGATAACTAATGACAGGATGAGAGGGAATGGCCACAAGTTGCGCCAGGGTAAATTTAGACTGGATATAAGGAAAAATTTTTTCTCTGAAAGAGTGGTCAGGCACTGGAATGGTCTGCCTAGGGAGGTGGTGGAGTCACCGTCCCTGCCGCTGTTCAAGAAGCGTCTGGATGAGGTGCTAAGGGATATGATTTAGTAGCTTAGTGGGTAGGGATGGTGATAGGAGGACGGTTGGACTAGATGATCTTGTAGGTCTTTTCCAACCTAGCGTTTCTATGATTCTATGATTCTATGATGGTAGAACTCCCATTGACATCAATAAAAAACAGATTAGGTCAGTGCAAAAGTTTTGAAAACACCTTCTAAAGGTTATAATATGCTATTTTGCATTTAATTATACGAGTCCCTTAAAATTCTTGAATCTGGAATACTAGCTTCTCTAATGGAAAAAAGAATACAGAAGATTACATGCTTTCTGTAGTCAGAGGACGACAGAAACCTGTATCAGGGGAAGAATTTTTTTTTTAAAGTCATGACTTTGTTAAGAAGGCATAAGTTTCATTGATGCCAGTGTGCTTTTCTGCTTAAGGATGAGATGGGCATTAATAGCTTGATTTGAGACCCCTTAAAATCTTTACAAAGATTTCAGTAGTTGCAGCACATGTTAATGAGGCCAACTGTGAATTTAACTCTATGTATTCAACCCTGTCCTACTAGAATGATGATTTGTATTCAGTATTTTCAGAGGTACAGAGGATCAATAATTTGTCTTCTGATCTTAAATATCAGCTGAAACTTATGTATCTATGTTCTGCTTCATGCCCACCTAGAGTGCAGTAGAATTCAGTGTATAATTTATTTTGCAATTAAAAATCATTGTCTCTCTTACTCCAGTATCATGCTGTAAATAATTCAAAGGAGTTCACAGTATGATTGAAAGATTCAAGCATTACATTTTAAGTATTGTACACCCTTGTGCCTCTTCCCCTCTCCATTTCTGGGTCTTGTACTCACTGGGACACCATTGGCAAACATCTTCCCTGGCATCAGTGCAGAAGTAAAACTTTAAACTAGCTGTAGATAACTTCACATTCTGGACACATCCTTCAACACATAAAAGTATTTCACTATCTTCACCAAAAGGAAAATGTTTTGACATTAGCTGTCTTTCACATCTGTCCACAGAATAAAAAGAACAATAGCTCTTTGGAAATGCTCTATCTGCAATGAGACCCTTCTCTCTGAAATTGTTACATTTCAGTCAATGAATTAATTTGAAACATTAAATCAACTATTTTACTTTTTAACTTCAAAAATTAGTAGTTTCTTCTCTCTCTTTCAAGTGTTGCAAATGGTACAGACATAAAAATGATTATTGTATTACAGATTTACATGATTTTGTTAAAGATATTTTACATACATCTCCTTGTTAAATAAAAAGTAAATTGCACAGTGTTAAAACATAACATTTTATTTTACAATATAATTAAACACAGAAATCAAATATTTATAAGGAGAATATTAGACACACAAGTAGAAATTGAAATGTGTGCCCTTCCCCCAAAAGAGAAATATCTTACTGAAATGTGCTTTATGAACTACCAGCATTTTAGATAACTTCGCAAATAAAGTAGTCATTTTCCCTTCTAGAGAACTGGGTATTGTCCTAATACATGGCAAAAATAAATGGAAAATTTCAACTGAAAATACCATAAAGTTAAATTAGAAATAACATTCTTTCCAAAGGAAAGTAAAATAATAATTTCTTTCTGTACAGTAAGAATTGTTTGTATATCAAGATGCCAAATCACAATGATTAAAAAAAATACTTCAAATAAAAAATGTAATGAATGACATTAATTTAAAATATGCATTTAGAAATATACATTTTTTTCTTTATGTATGCCTTCTATGTGGCAGAGGGTATTTAAAATCTCAAATTTGAAATGTCTTATTACATAAATTAAGGAAACCTGTTTTGATTTAGAAAGACCTTTGTCAGCTTCATTTCAATACATTGTGAAAAAGCAGCATATTAAATGTGTTCTTGAAGAAGCATTGTTAATGTCAGCATTTTATTTTTCTTACAAATAGTAATAGCAGTGGAAGGATTTGTGGTACGGTTTTTTTGTTTTGTTTTGTTTTGTCTACAGCTTTCTGAAACACTGAATTTTCATGAAAATTGTGACACTAGCAAGTAAGCGAAAGGTGATCCCGTGTGCTCTCTTGCATAAATTAGAATATCAGTCAGCTCTGCTTTGCTTAGCTGTGAATTCATTGAGAGTTTACATTACATTGTTTTGTTCACAAGGTTTATTTCTTAATGCAAATCCTTTCCTCAACATTATAGTATGTAAGAATAATATCAATAGAAAGGAGGAAGACCTCATGTACTTCAAAGACAAAATGCTAAATTTAAAATGTCTGTGATTGGTTCCCATAAAACACATAAAATGTGTTCTTTTAATATTTTCAAATGTACATGAAAAAGAGCAAATCTCACACTATCCAGAGTTCTGCTGCAAGGAATTTTATAGTGTTCTAACTTGGTGTGATGAACCCAACCAGTGCTGCACTAATTAGCCTATATTGAGGTGAGCTGAAATGTTTAGTACATACATAAAATAGAGAAAATGATAATGGAGAAATTATTTGTGTAAAAATGATGAATGAAACTAATACCCGAGTAAATGGAATTTCTGATCAAAGGACAGAGATCAGAGAATAGTTGTATGTCCTCCAGAGACACAGTTCTGTAGTGTATTGAATGTCGTACACAACATAAAATGCAATGGCCATTGATTCTACGTGTTTTCTCAGAACAGTAATCCAGTTTACCATGGAAAGCCATGTCTTCATCTTCTCTTAAATATTTTTTTCCTATTTCACCAGAGCAAAGTACCTAGAGCTTTATTTTAGGTAGCAGCTGTGGCTCCTTGATATTCAGCAAATGGCACAGTGTTAGTTGTTCACACAGAGACACAGTTCAGACTTACAGCTTGAAAAGGGAAAAATAAGAACATATTGCGATTCCAGTTAAGGAAACATTCTTCAAAGCGTGATATGTTGGACTGTGCTCACACAAACATTTATTTTTTAGTTATTAGAAGTCATTCAGGAAAGAACATCCTGGTTATTGTGGTTTGACCCATCAGATAGCTAAGTCCCACATAGTTATTCACTCAGCCTTCCTCCACCCCAAATGGGATGGGGGAGAGAATCAAGAGAAAAATACAGTAGAACTCGTGAGTTGGGATAAATGCTATTTACTAAAATAGTAAAGAAAGTAGAAGAAATACCAGTACATATATATATATGCATAAACAAATAGAATACGCAGACCAAGGGCTCACAGCCAGCAGGGAACTTTCCTCCCTGCTAACCTCTTCCATAAAAATCCCATGATGTCATATGGTATGGAATAGCTCTTTGGTCAGTTTGGGTCAGCTGCCCTGGTCCTGTCCCCTCCCAGTTCCCAGCTCGTTATGCCCCCCCCTAACTGTTTCACTGGTAGAGGAATGCGGAACTGAATATGTTCTTGGCTCTGTTTAACACTGCTAGGATATTATCCGTTTTGTTTCTCTTCTGAGATGAAAATATAACTTCATACTAGACACCATGAGAAAAGCAGCTTCTGTTAGAAACTAAGACACTGATATAGCTTATAACATGGTACTTCTGATGTTTTACTATGGGATCATATTTTTATATCTTACTTCTTTCAAAATAAATATAAAACAATCAAAGCAGCAAAAAAATATTCAACTCTATATTTGAAACTGAAATGTATTCTCAGAGATTACAAATCAAAGAATATACATTTCTTTTCAAATTGATATCAATTTTTTTATTATTATTTTTTTAAAATCTGCTAGAACTACCTACAAATCTTGTCTTTTTAAGTCATGTCAGTAGATAGGCAGATAAAATATTAGATGTTTTTAAATACGTAGATTTCTGATATTAGTTTTTGAACACGTTTGACACACATCACGTACAAACTCATAATCTATGTGATTTTCCTTTTGAAGAACAACGATGAGTAAAATGTATGTGATAGGAAATAACAGCAACTCTTCTTGGAGTAGGACTTGTTGTGCTAGGCTACCTTTATGTTTTTCTATGTCATTAATATCCTAAAAGTCAAATTCCTTCCATCATCAATCAATTTTTGTGTGTTTTGAAAGACACGTAAATATGTATCGGTTTTATACAACTGTATAATAGTTACTTCTTCTTTGGTGAAGAATCTTAGAAGTTGTAACTATACGGATTTAACATAGGTTTCTGTAGGCTTTTTTTCTTCATATTAAATTATCAAATGCTAAAGTAGAATTTCCTGTATACTTCAAGTTATAGTAAGGAAAAAACACCTTAAACAGCAAATCTGGGTTAGAAACTACTTAGAATATGTGCTCCTGATTCTATTGATATCTTAAAACACCACTCTGAATTAAGAGATTATGAATGCACAAATTTGGCATATAAGGTTCAAAGTAATTGCACACTACTTTGACAAGTTTCTGAATATTTTAAGAAATAATTATATCATATAATGACATGAATGAGAGTATAAGATATACCAATATTAATAAATAGTTGAGCTTTTGGATGATCTGAGCCATAGCTTAGGATGTCTTTCTCATATTAGTTACTATAATAAGGCCACAGGTACAAAGTGTTTTCTTGGTTTGAGAGACGAGCGATCTTCTGTTGAAATATACAATATTCTGTCATTTGATTGTCCCAGAACACCCACATTCCAAGAGAAGGAATGTTGTTTCCTCCTTCTGAAAAGAAACACTAGGGAAAGAAGAAAAGAGGCAAATAAAAATGTAAATTATGACATCTTAGAGAAAAATTGGAATTATACAACTGCAGTTTTTAATCAGTGCAAACCACAATTCTATTTCTGTTCACTCTATTCCTTTGAGTTTAATTTCAAAAAGCTTGCTTGAGAATCACATTTTAAACACTATATTGAGATATAATTTTTCAGATAAGCAGTATTACAGAATTCCCAAAATGCATAATATAATATAGGGAAATAAAAGCAGAGCAATGTAAGAATTGACTAAGGATGTAATGACACACTATGTGAAAATTTCTGCAGTAGCCTAAAGGTCAGCTATAAAGTGCAGCATGTATTACTGATACAGCAGTATTATACAGGCAGCCATTCATTAGATGAGTGACATACTCAGTCTTCATTTAGAAGAGAGTTGTTGTTCTGTTCCTATATGTGGTTATTTGCTACCTGTGGTATGGCTAAACATGTAAGTGAGATTGTATACAGCATTAAAGTCAGAAGCCTCTCCTTAGTTTCTGTCATTGTTCTGGTTTCAGCCAGCAGGCCGGGAAACCCCACACTGCCGTTCGCTCNACAATCATGAAGGAATTTTTTCCTGCTGAGAAAAGTAGACTATCTTGCTCAGGAGAAATAATCACTATTAAAATGGAAAGATGCTGTGGTTTGTTTCCTGATGATGGTATCTCCATGAATTGGAAAAATTGTATTTTTGCCGTTGCCTAACTTATCTGGGAGGTTGCCTGATAAATTATAATGTCAGATATTTAAGGAAAGAATTTTAAAAAGAACTAAGAAATTATTCTCATTCATTGGTCTCGCGAATCAAGTGCAAGATTGCTTAAATGGTGTAGGTGCTGCAGTACCTCCAGAGCAACTATCCAGCCCCCATTGGACAATTCAGGATATTAGGGGTCTAGGCTCCTTTTACCTTAAATACAGTTAGGTAATCAAGAAAGTGTACATAAAACTAAGGAACTACCTGGAAAGAAAAAAGGAGATACTCCAAGTTCAAGAATAAATATTGCTTTCTTCCTCTATCTGCAACTTTGGTGGATGGTCTGGACTGCATATTAAGTCAACACTGCTCATATAGTAATCAGATTCCTGAGGTGTGGTGGCTTATTTTTTAAATAAAGATTTTTTTTCCCTCTTTTTGGAGAATCTGGTTAGAGATGTGTTACCTACAAAGTGAGAAACCTGAATTCACCAGCTGCTTTTGCCTGAGTTTAGAGTTTCTGCGCTCTCCTAGAAGGTAGTAAACACATTAATGGAGGCAAAATTGCTTTTGTTGTACAAAAAATACAGATAAAATAAGATCACACATATTGACAAGACATAAAATTCAGAGAAGATTGGTAATGACCATTTACATTACAAATATTGCTACGTTATTTTCTACTGAAAAAAAACTTGTGAACTCAAGAAAACAAGAGGCATGAGGGCAGACAGGAAGCAACCATCTGAGCAGGCAGTCAGAGAGAAGAACCTCAGGAACGGTCAAATAAACAAGTATTACTTCGTACAAATAATATTTCAAAAGTCTGTTATGTTTATGCAAGCATTTGTTTGTTTAGGGGCATAAGAAAAGCAGAAGACTATCTTATCTGTATAGATCACCATATTCTTAGGTAATAAGACTTTGGTCAGTTACACAATGATTTAGACTCTTTGAAGAGAGTACTCTGCTTGTTATGCAGTAGTAGATACTTCAGTATAGTTTATAGTTCAACTGTAATCTGAGCACCTATAAAGCACCTGCCTATCAGTTCCCTCCTAGTAACTTCTGAACCTATTAAATGCAAGGACAATAACATCCCACAGGAAGCCAACAAAGCATGTTTCTTTGGAATTGCATCCTTTTTTTCATCCTCCAGGCTTCAAGATGCTATATGTTCTGCTCGTCACAGACCAGGCAGGAAGATGCAGCCAAATGCTAATCATCTCATGCATTTTTGCCAGCCAAAGTCTGCATTTCCAAACAAATCTTCCCATGACTGGCAGCTACGTTATGCTAAAGAAAACAACAAGAACAATAATGACAGAAGACTTGGGAGTATTGCAGAGGATGTTTGTGGCAGATATGCAATCTTAGGTTTGCATTAGTTTTTGAAAATGTTATGATAGAGAGAAACCAAGTGTACTGCTGAAAAAGACAAAGAAAATGCATGTTATTTCTGCTGTGTACAGAAACACTTAACTATTTCTATTGCTGTGATAGATGCTAGATATACCCACCTGTGCCTATAGAATGATCAGAAGGTATTTATCAGTAGTAGTTTTGCACAGTGACTTGCCTAACGGTCTCAACCTTAATTCTGTGAGTTAAGTGTTGCCCCTCTTACCATTGCTCTGAAAAGAATCCTCAAAATGCCCAGTCCAGACTTGGTGCCAAAGGCCACATCACACTCTAAAAGTATGCATAGAGATTTATAGAATCATAAAATCATAAAGGTTGGAAAAGACCTCTAAGATTATCTAGTCCAACAGTCCACTTATCAATATTGCCCGCTAAACCATTAAACCATGTCCCTTTGTACCACACCTACACATTTCTTGAACACCTCCAGGGATGATGACTTCACCACTGCCCTGGGAAGCCCATTCCAGTGCCTGACCACTGTTTCGGAGAAGAATTTTTTCCTAATATCTAAACTGAACCTCCCCTGGTGCAACTTGAGTCCTACTGCTAGTTGCAGAAGAAGAGGCCAACCCCCACCTCACCACAACCTCCTTTCAGGGAGCTGTAGAGAGCAATAAGGTCTCCCCTGAGCCTCCTCTTCTCCAGACTGAACAATCCCAGCTCCCTCAGCTGTTCCTCATAAGATTTGTGCTCCAGTCCCCTCACCAGCTTCGTTGCCCTTCTCTGGGCACACTCCAGTGCCTCAATGTCTTTCTTGTAGAGAGGGGCCCAAAACTGCATGCAGTACTTGAGGTGTGACCTCACCAGAGCTGAGTACAGGGGGTGATCACCTCCCTGTTCCTGCTGGCTACACTGTTTCTGATACAAGCCAGGATGCCATTGGCCTTCTTGGCCATATTTGGCTTACTGCACAGTCCCCTAGAGGTTGCAAAGTTGTGCCAGATACCTCTTCAGGCCTAGGTGGTGCAGAATAAGACGGCTTTAAAGTTGCCGCTTGCTGCTGTTTTCTGATTCATCTACAAATTTTGTGCTGTGCATACTACAAAATCTCAACTCTTATAATAATATTTATCAAAACTATTTACTTTCAAGTTGGAGTCAAGGACCTGATCTAAATTATTTAGATATAGAAGTGACACTCAAGGTTATTCAAAATGTGTGGCTGATGTGTTTATTTTAGAATTAGCTCAAAACCAACATACAGCAGCACAAAAATGAAGTTAGAGTACATCGCAGGCAGAGATAATTTCCAGGAGATCTCATATTTGAACAAAAGGAAGGGAAATTGCACTATTCAGAGCCCCTCCTCTCCCATTCCCTCACAACAGAGGGAGTGATACCAGAAAGGACAGGCTCCAGCAAACAGACAGATGGGTATTAGACTGACTTAAGGCCTGAAATATGCAAGTATTGTTCAGGCAGTCTCAGAGGATTTACAATGGCACATTTTCAACATTGAGGAAGTTACAGTGAGCTCAGTGACTTATTTTTAACCTTCATTTCATACATCCCTCTGCCTATGTTGTATTCATAAAGTACTTTGGTCCATATTAAACCTTTTGGTAAGATTTAAAGGAAAAAATAAGCCAAAAAAAAAAAACAAAAACCCAAGAAACAGAAATAAGGATGAGAGGCTTTTTCTCGCACTGAATATAAAATCTTGCTACATGACACAGGTTTATATGTGGATGTTGGGAAGAGGAGAAGCAAAACAGGCAGATCAAAGTGACTGCAGCATGACTGAGAGTCTGAATTTAAGGCTTTGTTTAAAGGTTGTTGAAGAAAAATGGAAGTTTATATGAACCATATGAACACATGAATGAGCAAGACAAAAAAACTTACGGAAAAGCTAAATTTGAGTCATGATAGACAAAGCTTCCAGAAATCATCTGCTCAAAAATTAAGCAAATAAGATTTGTTGTGAGTTTGAAGACTGCACCCCAAGGGATATGCAATATCCTAAGTTTCCAACCTGAGAGGAGTAGTTTGAAGTGCTAATGTAAATGCTCACACTCTATTTCCAAATCCAAAATTCTTTCATTAAGAAAATATTTGTGAGATATTTTATATTTTTTTTCATGTGAATGTTTCTTCATTTAACTCTGAGTCTATATAAAGCATATTTCTGGTCTGAAATAGTAGGAACAATACTGTTTTCTGTTACCCCACGTTCATTTTTCATTCTTGTATATTGTAGATGACAGCCAGATTTGTCCCCATATCTTCAGAGAGCCTACAACTTTTTGTTCAAAATAGGTAAAGAACATATGTTTTCTCAAATAAAACAAAAAATAATGTTTTTATCTCCAGGCTTAATTTTATATATCTCTAAGATTAACATGTATTAAGGTAATAATATATGCATTGGAAAAAAAAAAAAAACTCTCTATAAAACCAAATTCAGTTTTTATATTAATAAGAAACATTTCTTAATTTTATTACATTTTTATTACATTAGAAAAGTTGTAAATCCAAAGCAACTCCACTGGAGTCAGTGGAAATAAACTATGTTAATATTAGTTATTAGGCAGGCTAAGGCTCAAGCTATAAATATTGCTTAAACTTTTGTACCTTTCAAATACATCAAGATAGCATGAGGCCTGTTATGTTTCCTCCTCCTTCCTCTTCTCCTTTTTCTCACTGTGCAGAGAACAGCAAAATCCATGTGTTCCTTTCAGATGTCTCTCCATATTAAGGGCTAGGTCATGCCATCAATTTTTAAACACAAGTACCTACTGAGATCAATGCAGAATGCTACTTAAATCCTGACAGTAGAGTGTGACCCTATAATACCAAGAAATATATCTTTACTTGACTAAAAACATGCAACAGAGTCTACCAGCATAAAAACACTGCAATCGTTGCTTATGCTGTTTCAAATACCTCCATTCTAGTTCATATTGCTCCTAATAAATAAATAAATAAATAAATAAATAAATAAATAGACTGCATCAACACCACAATTTTAAAGAGGGTAAAGAACCACCGAGTATGTAGGACCAGGCCCATAAACGCCTTATGCATGCATTTTTACAGGTGTTGTCCAAAGTTTTGTTGAACAAAGCTATCAAAGGTACAAGCCTTTATCTTAAAAATATCCATGTGCATCTTTAGCCATACAGTAAACAGTCTACCTAGGGCCAATAAGGGTAACTAGAACTCAGAGCATGAAGCAAACAGATAAGATCTTTGCAGAACGGAAGCCACAACAGTTGTTTTCAAAGTCTCACTCTCTTCTTTGCAGCTGTCAAGTACTCTGCAGAAGTACTGATGGTTTATTAACTGTAATATTCTTCCACATACTGCAGTGCAAGTGATTTCAGGTGAGGTGAATATTAGAGAGATCACACACAAAAAACGATAAAATGCTGTAGCTGCAATTCTAGCTAGATCATTACATACAAGTCAGGCAAATCAATCATGACAATGACTCTATTCATCCCCTTCATTTTACAAACTCATTTTGGTTTTAGCAAGTCAATCAAAGGCACTGATGTACCTAATATCTATTCCACTCCTCTACCTTGACCCCTTCTCTTTCCACACATACATCATACTGTATACAAGCAAAAATATTTTTATTCATTCTCTTGGTACAGCCATTGTCTTTCTGTGAAAGAACTGAGGAAAAACATTAACCCAGATGTTGCTTTAACATAGAAGTAAAGGGCAGGGAAACATACCCCAGGCATACATTGAAGCCTTCTGATTCCCATAGTTTAGGAGCATAATTGCACATCTGACAAACGGATTTAGAATCACCTTTTCCAGGGCACCTAAGGAGTACATTAAGTGCACAACGTGATTTTCAAAAAGGCAGAAACACAGAATCACACAATCATAGGGGTTGGAAGGGACCTCTGGAGATCATCTAGTCCAGATCTCTGCTGAAGCAGATTCCCTAGAGAAGACTATACAGGAAAGCATCCAGGTCGGTTTTGACTATCTCCAGAGAAGAAGACTCCATAACCTCCCTGGGCAGCTTTTTCCAGGCCTCTGTCATCCTCAAAGCAAAGAAGCTTTTCTTTATGTTCAGACAGAACTTCCTATGTTCCAGTTTGTGCCCATTACCCCTTGTCCTGTCATTGAGCACCACCAAAAAGAGTCTGGCCCCATCCACTTGGCTCTCATTCTTTGGATATTTGTAAGCATTGATAAGAGCCCCTCTCAGTCTTCACCAAGCTGAACAGTCCCAGATCTTTCAGCCTTTCCTCATAAGGGAGATGCTCCAGACCCCTAATCATCTTTGTGGTCCTCTGCTGGACTCTCTCTAGAAGTTCCCTGTCTTTCTTGAACTGGGGAGCCCAAAACTGGACACAGCATTCCAGATGTGGCATCACCAAGGCAGGGTAGAGGGGGTGGATCACCTCCCTTGACCTGCCGGTCACACTCTTTTCAATGCACCCTAGGATACCATTGACCTTCTGGGCCACAAAGGCACAGTGCCGACTCATGACCAACCTGTTATCCAGCTGGACTCCCAGATCCTTCTCTGCAGAGCTCCTCTCCAGCAGATTAACCCCTAACCTGTACTGATGCGCATGCTTATTCTTCCCCAGGTATAGGACCCTTCACTTGCCCTTGTTGAACCTCACAAGATTCCTCTCCGCCCAATTCTTCAGCCTGTCCAGGTCTTGTTGAATGGCAGCACAGCCTTCTGGTGTGTCAGCCACTCCTTACAGCTTTGTATCATCAGCAAACTTGCTGAAGGTGCATCCTATCCCTTTGTCCAGGCCATTGATGAAGATGTTGAACAAGACCACCCCCAGTACTGATCCCTGGTGAATACCGCTGGCTACAGGCCTCCCACTAGACTCTCTGCCACTGATCACAAACCTCTGAACTCTGTCAGTCAGCCAGCTCTCGATCCACCTCACTGTCCACTCATCAAGCCCACACTTCCTAACCTTACCTACGAGGGTGTTATGGGAAACAGTGCCAAAAACTTGATGATGTATAACTTCCAAGTTGCCTTTAAAGTAAAGGTAAAGATATTAAATGCTAAAGTCAGCTGTAAGATATGATTTAGACTGTTAAATCACTTAATGGCTTTTGAAAATTTTATCTGCCACCAATAGGATGATAGGGTTCTATGTGAAAAAGGAGATTTAACATCATCTCAAGAGTTCCTGAGTTTTTTGGATTAAGAAGACTTGGTCACACAACTATAATTTTCAGGGAAAAATGATACTTTCTGAATTTTCTTTTTGCAGAATTCAGCATTGAGACCTTCTGTTTCTACTAAAGAGTGAGTGAACTCTGCTAGATTTAGGAACTTCTGCAGCAATATCTGGTGTAAATCCTATCCTGTGAAACATGATATTTGGAAATTAGGGTCTACATTGTTGCTTTGAATGTACAATACTTTTAAATGTCTTCATTTTGATGCAGAGGGAAGTCTGGCAATCATAAAAAATAAATTCCTCCCATAGCTAAAATCCAAACCAGAGTTACTATCACTTTTAGACACTGAAGCCCAACTTTTTCGTAGAAATTAATTCCTTTTATATCAGATCTTTCTATTCCAAGGAGCGCAAATTCACTCTACCAAAATTCCCTTCTCCTGTGATGACACTGCAGTAAAGTAACACATTCCCATTGTAAAAGGTGTTGTGGACAGTTACAGGGAAAATATTATATCTGTTCCAATGTCCTCAAGAATATTTCATTAAACTGTTTTTTTGACCTATCACCTTTTGATGATGGAAATCCTTCACAGTAAAAATCCTTATGGTACGAAAATGAGTTCCATTCTTTATATAGAAGAGAGTATGTCATAGATTATGGCATTTCTAAAGCCAGCTGATTGAGGAGAAAAATATTTATTTTAATGTCATAGACAGAGCTTGGACCTGCCTTAATTTACCTGGGGTAATAAAATAAATGAAACAAAACAAATGAACAAGTAAAATAATTAAAATAAGTATTTTTTACGAAGTACTTCCTGTGTTGCTGTCTTTAATCCGACTTAAGGCAGATAGATATGAATAGTTGAAGAATTAATTTAGTCTCCTCTGAATATTTTGAATGTTCCATTTATAACCCTGAAAATGTCTAACATACCAACAGAAGGATATAAACAACACCATAGTAGAAGCTTGTGGAAGACTTTATGCCAACTGACTTTCCATACAGCACTGTATCAGCTTAACTTTCTACTTGGTAACTGAACTCTGATTTGGAAAACATAGAGATATTATGTCTTCTCTATTACCTGTGACACCACTAAATACTTCCTTTATTTAGTGTTAACGAACTGAATGTTATTTAAATTACCTATGAATACATATAACGGTACCAGGTAGTACACAACACAGTTGCATAGCTTGGTTTTTAAAGCTGGAAATGCCGCAGGACCCAGACACTCATAATATGCTGTGACAGGGAATTAGATGTGGTACACTCTGACACTATCTGAATATCAAATTGTGATACAGAGGTATGGCTTCTGAGGCCATACAGGTATGCAACAAGAGAACCATTTGTAGAATTAAGTATAAAGAAGATCACTTGCATAGTAAAGACACTTCAAAGGAAGACCATATTTTTTGTTGTTTTTTGTGATATTGAACATCATCCATCTATTTGTGAACATATTTGTCTATGGTGTTGTCACTGAGAGTGTGTGATTTCAGCTGAATTCTGTGTTTTGACCATAATTTCATATTAAAACGTTCTTTTACTCCATTGGCAGCAAAACTGATGTACAGTGGCAGCTACTGTCAAAAGTTTGTAAGATTGAACATACACATGCTGAGAGGAAAAAAGGCTATGGTGGTTTTATTTTTCTCTTTTAAGGACAGTTACTACAAAAAAGGCAAACATATAGAGCATCAGTAGTAGCAAACTGTCAAAGGTTATTCAACTGGTGTAGGGTGATGTAGATACCAAGTACATAAATTAGTAGAGAAGATCAAGTTTATCATATTAGCAATGTTTAACACTCGTGGTTATGCTGAATGAGCACTGACAGTTGAATTTTGTATAAAATATTAATCTTGTGAAATAGTGTCAGCAGGGTAGATGTTTGGATCATTCTATTTCATAGAATCACAGGATGGTTTAAACTGGAAAGGACCTTAAAGATGACTTAATTTCAACCCCATTGCCATGGGTAAGGACACATTCTCCTACACCAGGTTATCCAAAGCCACATCCCATTTGGCCTTGAATGTCTCCAGGGATGAGGCATCCAGAGCTTCTCTGGTCAACCTGTTCCAGTGCCTCACCACCTTGATAGTGAATAATTCCTTCCTCATATGTAATCTAAACCTAACCTTTTTTAATATAAAGCCATTACTCATTGTCCTATCACTACACTCACTGATAAAGGATCCCTTCTCATCTTTCCTTTAGGTCCTTCTAAGGTACTGGAAGGTTTCCCGCTCCGATTATCAGAGTGAGGGGAGATTCTGTAACATACCTGGAGTGAGATTAAGACGCAAACGAGGTCAAATGTTGTCCGACCAGCTTAATAGGAATTCTGGCCAGTGAGGGAGATGGGGATGGGGAGGCAGGCGATAGTGAAAGATAGGAAATAAGAGCAAGGGTTACATATAGAAAGTGGGGACAGTCACCACCATGGATCCCACGCCATTCTGTCAGACCAGGAGTATCTTCAGGCCTTTGTGAGAGTGAGGGAGCGAGAGCGCAGGGGGAGCAGCAGCAAGCAGGCATCAGGCCGTCAGGTCTCAGGCAGCAAGCAGGAGCAGGCTTCAGGCAGCAGANCTTCCGGCAGGTGGGCAAACTTTGAGACAAGAGAGTTCTCACAGCAAACTTTGAGACAAAAGATTCCAAAACAGTCTCTTACAGAAGGCTGCCCTAAGGTCTCCCTCCTAATATTTGTGTGTTCGGTTTAGTTGGGATTCTCAGTGACGTTATTTCATCTACAGAGAACATTTTGACATTGTTACTGATTATAATAAGCAGGTCAACAGCCACTGAAAACATATAATGATTACTAGAGTTCTAGTTTTCAGTAGAAAATAATGTTGATTACCCTCTATTGTTCTTGCTTATAACTCAGGGGGGAAAAAAAAAAAAA
>WBMW01005921.1:189677-243284 GCA_013396635.1 Penelope pileata
AAAAACAGAAAATCTTCCCATGCTGAGAGGCGTAGATATTTTGAAGGCTGAAATTTCTTTGTTTTATGAAAAGCACAGCCTTGAATTCTTGCTTCGTGACAGCTCTGAGAAAAAAATCCACTTTTCCGGAAAGAAAAACATGGCACTAATGTTCTCAGTTCTCTCAGAACTTACAAAGAAGAATCTTACAAAGATTATTTCTGAGCTATTTTTTCTTATCTTTGCTTTTTCCCAGGATTAAAATTAAATAATTATCTCAGCTTCTGGCCCATATAATGTTACCTGCTATGTTTACTCTTTCTGACTGCACTGTGTTTCTGAAACATCTGAAATGTGCACAGCAACCAGAGAACCTTGCTATGCTACGAAATGATATCTGCATGTTTAAACTTGTCGCTGCTGCACTTAAAATTATTTAGGTGATGGCACATACAAAAGAAAGCTATTTTCAGAAATATTCCTACATGTGTGAGTCAGACTTGATGGGAACAAATCTTTCCAAGATGCCTTTAACTATCCACTCTATCACATAATCCATCTTTAGAACTAATGAGAAACTAGTGTTAGTAGGATAAACAGCATGTTTGGTCAGACTGCATCATAGTTTGCAGCGGAGGCTGTCGTGAACACCAGCAATGGGTGAAATGATCTCAGCCCAGTAGAAATACTTATAATGTGTAGTAATGTTACATCAACACCTCCTTTTGAGGAGTCAGAAAATTGATAAGTTTCAGAAGAGCACTTACATACAAATGCACAAAAACCCTTTGAAACTACTCGATCTACTCATATGAGCAACACTGAGTAAAGGATCATGTCACTACCTTTTGGGACCAGCTTTCATGAAAGGCCTACCAAGTATTTCATTAACATTAACATGTACAGTGTGTGAAAAGCTTTGAATATCAGCTTCCTTCAGTTGCTTGGGGGTTTTTAGTTTTACACATGCTGAATAGCTAGACATTCCCATCTCCTTCTCACTTCTTCTTATCTTCTCCCCCTTTTTCCTGCCAGATGTCACTAATGTAATCAGAAGCCAACGGTGCAACTCACTCCCTGGCTCAGATATCGAAAAGCATAGTAAATGATCAAAGCTCAGGGTCAGCGTGAGCACCTGGTTGGCTTTGATCAGCATCATTAGTTATGACAAGCAGGAATCCTCTTGTCCTCTCAGAAAAATGTTCACACTGCTGGTATATTTATTTTGGTTTCATACTGAGAATAAAAGTAGACTTGTGATTAAAATCTGCAGCATTCTGCTGGAAAGCAGAACTGCCTCAAGATGATGGGGATGGAGTGCATGTACATTAAAAATGAAAACTACCATATGATGCTTTTAGCCCAAAATGTCCTTTAAAAAAAAAAATTCCTAGAACAAATAAATATAGGTGTCTGATAGAAAGATAAAATGTAGGAGCTTTAAACATGAAAGAAAAACACAATTTTTACTCTCTGTAACAGTCCTATTGTCCTGTTAGATCACAGTTATTGTTGTGGTTCAAAAAATCTTCTCATATCCTTTTTTTTTTATCTCCTTTTCATAGCTGTAAAAATAATAAAACAATATTCCGCTATGGAATGATTTTTCAAATAGTGGATTTCTCTCAAATTTTCATGTGTGATTGACTTGTTCTCTGCAGACTGATTATTTTCCTTACAAATATATTTTCAAATGCTGGCTATAGTATGTGTTTTCCATGTAAGTGTCTAGTTTAGATTCCATGCCTTTTTTTTTGTGTTTTACAGTAGTCTTATATCAATGAGTTCCATAGTTGAATTATTGCTATGGGAGAAAAGGAGAAGTCTATGAACAGTTTGATGTTTGCTGCCTCTACTCTTTCTGTTGTATAGTATCAGAAGGGATAGGGCAGAAGTGCCTTGTAGCTTTTTGACGTTTCACTTGCTCATTTGGATTTTCTTTCTTATTTTTTCATTTATTTATATATTCATAATTATTATATTGATATATTTTATATATTAAATTAACGTTGTGTTATTTATTATTGTACTAAATGCTATATATTTATATTGATAATTTTTAATATATTAATTTTTTAATATATTAATATATTTAATTTATTTTCCTCTCTCTGACGCTTTATATTCCAAATTAAATTGTATGCAATTGCAGGAAATTAACAACTGACAGGGAAATCAGGAATACTGGGGAAAAAAAAAAAAAAGAACTGTTCCAGTCTGCTACTGTTCCAGTCTGCTGATTTTATACAAGTTCTGAATTATGTTTTGCAAGAATTTTCCATTTTCCCCTGTCTACCCATCTCTTTTTCTCTCCTCCCTCCCTTTCTCTTTCTCTCTCTTTGTCTTGTTGGCTTTATACATGAATACAAATACATAAATATATATACTAACATATATATGTTAGATACGTTATATGTATGATATATAAAAGCAGAAAAATATCCAGTCTCCAGACTTAAACGTTTCTAAAGCAACCACACTTTGTAGTTGTGAATTTTCTCTTTGTACCCCCAAATTTTCAATATTTTAAATTGCAACTGTTCACCAATGTGTTAGATTTGTTAAGAGGTTATCACACATATGAACAATAATGGTTAACTGTACTTCTTGTTGACAATAAGCTTAAATATACACATGGCTGTTTGCGATCTCTGAAAGTCAGAATTTGAAATTTAAACTCCCAAGCATTCTCTGGTCACCTTCATGTTACATGGCAACATTACACAAAACAAGCCTTGTACAAAGTAGGAGTAGCAGGCCAGTGTAAACAATTTGCTTGAGGTATTTTAGAAAGGCCATTTGGTCTTTGAAAGCCAGATCTACTAGGATTTTACTGAAAAAAGTGATATTTCCTCTTCCTACTCTATTTCCTTGCAGTATTTAAAAAAATCTCTTTTTAACAATCTCTGTTGAATTTTCTTCCTGTAATAAACAGCCATCCTTTAGTTGTTATTCTTCATGTAGCAAGTTACAATTCACTCCCTTCTTGCTACTTCACATCCCCTAATTCCTTTAAGAAATGTTGTCCAATCTGAAACATCAGGAGTTCTATATTTATCTTGTAGCTATCTATTAAAACAAAATATTGCTGTAGGAGTAATGTAGGAGAATTAGCAGAGTCAGAAGTCACAACCAGAAATCACTTACATATAGACTTTGTGAAATAACGTACATTTGTTTGTAATAGACTGCTATGTTAAATACATAGTTTTATATCTTTTACAAGATATCTGTTACATCTTTTTACAAGTTTTATATCTTTTGGATTTGTAAGAGATAATTTGAATGATGCTATTTCCTATTTAGCCATTCATGTGCTGCAGTATGTATCCTGACAGAAAGTACCGGGAAGTAAATGGATTCAAATTTAGGACCATTTATAATAAGATTTTGGCCATTATAGATTAAAACAGCAATAAGATGGCTAAAATCACTTATTTCTGAATAAATCTTATTCTGAATTACTTATTTCTGAATAAATCTCAGTTTTCTCTTGGCTAGTAAGTATCAGAGTACTAGATAGAAGTACCCTTCTATCTAGAATATATGTCCCTAGAAATGCACATCTGTCATGTTGCTCTACTCATCACTTTTCTTGAGTGATCATTGATAATTTTCATTTGTATTTTAGTGCCACCAGAAACAATGCCAACACAAAAAAAGACCACCTAAGATAAACACAGATGAAATGGAAAGAGATAATAAATATCAATGGGGAAAAAAATTAGTCTTACTCATAAACACTTTGCAGAAGTATAGTTGAAAGACCTCATTCAGCTGCCTCCCACGTGGTCGCATTTAATGTTCAGTCCCAGCATCCACCTGGTTGAGCTGCATTGTAGTCATTGTCAAAGTTGATTGTCTGTTTGGGAATGTTATGGGTAGTCTGAATTTTCCCAATATCTGTTTAGATTTTTGAGAGTCATGCAGTGTATAAAATAATTTTTTGTTCTCATAAATGACCTTTAGTTACTGCACTTAAAAGAGAAATAAGGATAAAATATCTGGATTTTATAAACTCATATGCCGTCACTTTAAGCTACACTTTTTTTCATTCTGTATTGGTTGAAATCTCATTTAGTTGCAACATCATGAACCTAATGCAGCAGACATACGGATGTTGAGGGTAGCATGTTATTGACAAATTCTCTAGACTGATGATTTATTATGTACATCAACGGACAACGTTTGTACTGTCTACGAAGCCTCAACTTTGTTCATTTGGGAGAGGCATTCTGTGTATAAATAGGTATGTGGGCTGTTTTATGCAATTGAACCTTCTGCAGAACTCTGTATTTCATTCTGATTTATGTATATTTTAACCCCTTCAGTCTGTTCTTTGACCTACAGGTATGCCATTCCTAACTGAATCACGCTTAAATACTTAAGTGTTACTCAAAGGGATGGAGAACACTAGGGGAAAAAAAAAAAACAAAAACATACCTCTCCCTTAACAAGCATGATTGTTGAGAGATCAAGTCTGGAAAATAACTTGCTAAGCCCTGTCATCAATGGTTTTTAATGCAGATATACAATGGTGACTCCAGAGGGGCTGAATATGTAAGCGCTCATCATGTGGCTGATCACTTCATTTGCACCGCTGATGCTAGTAAAGCCAGATCCTCTGAATTCTGTATCAGATCAAATCCCAATCTGTTGGAAATGTAAAGGATCAAAAAGTCTGCAAAAGCTGTATATTGATGGCATGCTGTATAGTGTTTCTAAATAAGACTGGCATTTATAATCACCTAAAAATATAAGTTTAATCAGAGACTGTATGTCTTGATCTCCCAGAAAGAAAAACACACAGTCATTGCCTGGAAAGAATCAGCTAATACCGTGATAGCAGCTGAAATAGATGTACTATACAAGTGCTTTAGCTAGAAGTAAAATACTTCATTCAATTTTTACAACGTGTTTATTTTTAAAAGCAGTTACATTTTCTTTTTTTTTTTCTTTCTTTCTTTTTTTTCCCTACAGCTATTTCTTTCTAAGTTTCAGTGGAAAAGAGTGAGGTTCTTGAGTGACAAGAGATCAGATGCAGGAAGTCCTCAGGGATTCTTCTTGTAAAGTCTTCTGAAATCATATGCTGGCAAGTACAAGAAGTACCTCACTGCACAAGCAGGAATGAAGTTACACTTACTGCAAGCATAATTTAACATTTTGAATGTACTCTTTTTAACAGCTGCCATTATAAATGATTAAATAATATAATTACAGTCTTCTCAGGTTGCCCTGTGCAGTACTGCTTACAGCACAGCCGCTTAGGCAAGTCCATAGCATAGCTTTATTACATGTGGTCTTGACCAATCCAACCTCTAAGGAACTCTTTGTGTGCAAACCAGCACTTTGTGGCTTTGTTTTTGTTTGTTTGTTTGTTTTTTAGTTTTCAGCTAGAAGCGACTTACTTTAGAACTGGAATATGTGACAAATTCACTGGTGTACTGCAAAGCCTCCAGTCTCCCACAAGATCCGTTCTGGGAAACATCCTGGGTATCCTTCTTTAGTCACACAGTGAAAAGGAGAGAATGCTGCTATGTTTAAAAACAAAAATATAAGGGATATTTGTATATATTTATATATGTTAGTACAATAAATAATGAATTCATAATATATCTCATATCTGCAAATCAGAAACGATTAAAATCTTAAGGTTCAAGACTTCTTTATTCTAATTACAGGCCCCAGTAATTACAAAAACATGGATATTATTTTGTCATCTTAACAATTCATCTGTAATTACAAAGGGGTTATCTTCAGATTTGGGGGGATTTTTTTCATCACTGATGTATTACTGTCTATAACATTATTATATATTACTATCTATAACATTAGTAACCTATGAGGGAGAATGAAAACAAATGACTCAACAGACTACAACACATTCAGTTTATAATTCTTTAGCGCTAGAAGTTTTTAAATTCTGAAACTTTTAATATCTCCACCCCTCTTTCTGCAAAAGTAGTAGATCATGTGAAAAAAAAATATTTTTTTTTCTGGCAATTCAAAGTTATCACCTTGCAATTGAAAGAACTGTCCAGTCAGCTGAACAAAGGAGACTTGCAGTTAGCTATGAGTTCAATCATGAATATCTAACCTGTGATTTACCTCAGACAATCTCTTACGAAGAGTCTTATGCTACTTAACATTCAAAAGTGTGATATCCAAGACTAACATCAGTTCTGCATATTTATACTAGTTCTCACATTGGATTCACCATGTTCTAAAGCTGTTGAAATGAATTAAACTTTAGTGGACTCTTTCCACCTCTATAGACAGTACACAGAACCCATGGCTTGGTCTAGGTAATTGATTTTTGGATTGCCCAAAATACATGAATTGTGTCTAGCCCTAAAAAGCCATCTCTGGGACTTCACAGCAGGGAGAAGAATAAAGATCTGATAACAGAACCAGGACCCAGAGATTACCATGACAATATTTTTCTGCTATTTTTGTGACAACTATTGGACAAAAATTATGACGTGACAGAAATAGAGGTCATGCTGTCAGAATCTTAAAATGTGCAAGCTGAAGGCCCTATTTGTCATCCTCTTTAGCTACCCTTTTAGGACCGTCTCACTTTACAGTGCATTTCTCTTTTTATGAGAACATGTCAGCTGCAAAAGGTGGTCATAGATAGATACCAGTACTTGAACTTTGGAGGATATTGGAGATATACATACACGTGTACATGCATATATATTTATATACATATATAGAGATGTTAATATGTTTATATATGAAATGAATGTAAAGCTGGAAGATATGAACTACAAAACAGTAAAAATGTTTAATTTTTCATGTATATTGTAATATATATATATTTATAATGAGTTTATAAACTTCCAGTAGAATTTATAGTTTGAATGAAAACTGTGATTGAGGCAGGAAAGGAGCAACAAGAGATGACTGAAAGCTGACTAAGTTATGGACTTCGTTCCCCTATAATTAAATTTATGTTCAATGTCTTACTCAGCCCTAATAAGCCTTCCACATGACAAAAAAAAATGAATATAAAGAGTTTCTCATATGTTAGAAGAATGAATTCAAATCGAAACAAACTTTAAAAAAACATGATAAATAGCATATTGATTGTCTTTTTTTTTTCAAAGAATAATCTTCCTCTTTTTCATAATGAATCCATGTTAGTAAATTTAAATAATTCTGAACGATTACATTTTAAAAAAGTATTCTGTGTTTAACATTTGGAATGTATCTGATGTTCCGTCTTTCCAAATTCTATCTGATAATTTCATATGACTGAAAAATTGACCCTGTGAAAGTTGATAAATGCTTTCTGATTGATTCTGTATTAATAGGATGTTCTGCTTCCTAAGAAAATATTTATAAAGACACAGTAATTTGCATGCATTGATACATCATATTTTTTTGAGAGGCATGCCTAATGTGTATAATTTTTGTATTTAAAGGCATAAAATTTTGAAAAGGACTAATTATATCCTGCATTATCTCTTGATGAGACAGTATCAACAATCTATTTTAAGTGACAACCAATTTGTAGGAGAAGCTTTGCCACTTTGAAATGTCAGTTGAAAACAAAATCAATCTCTTTTAGATTATGGATTTCAGGAAGGCATGAAGGATTGGTGCTAAAAAACAATGAAAGAATAACTATGCTTTTGAAGCCATGTAAAAACTGAATTTGAAAATTTTCAGATACAGTAAGTTCTATGAAAACCTCAGTGACTGTTATTTCAGAATGGCACTGCAGCAACCCCTTTTTGAAGCAGTGGAGAGCAGCAGGCCGTGGAGATCCATGCAGTATTGGCTATTTCAGATTTTGATTTTTGAACAGTATTCTATTCTGATTATCCACTCAGCACTCATAGTGTTATTGGAGACCTTTATATCTCAGCACATTTTTGCTTTTCTACTCAACATTTCCTTAGTTAGAAATTTTCTGTTCCACCAAACAGCAAGTTATCTGACTTTAGGTCAACTATTTCCACTTATCAACCAGCTCAGTAGGAAAACCTGCTCAACAACAGATACATGTTTTCTATGTTATAATGTTCATGTATCTCAAACTAAAAAAAGCATTTTGGAAATTATGGATTTACATGAGAAAAGCGTAAGCACTTTGTCCTTATATATTGGATATCTTGCAGCACTTATGATGACTCCATATGCTAATATTTGGACAACAGAATTAGTCTCTGAATATTATTAGAAAAACTAATAAAGTCTTAAAATCCAGCAGGAAACTACAGTGCAGAAAAAAAGAATGTATGAAATAGGTCTGAATCTTTCTGTTTTGTGTGTTACCTTTCTTTATTTAAATATGTATATAATGAATGTATTAGGCATATGATGCATAATATTTCTAAAGCCCCATAAAACCGCAAGTGAAGAATCCATTTTTATAACAGAGGAACTTATGTACCTTAGGGATGAATAATTAATTATGATATAAATGTCTGTCACATCGTTCATGGTGATGCTCATTTCATTTGCCTTTATGATGTGTACAGACTCCTTGTTTGCAAATAGACTGTACAATACAAGACACCCAAAGTTCAAAGCTACACTGCAAACACAACCTCTTTCCTACTTGCTTTAAATATGTACTTAAAAACACTATCTAATGAATAAGGAAGTGTTTACACAAAAGTGTAAAGAAAATCTTCAACAAGTCACTATCCAGAAAGCATGGTCTTAATCCTGGATGATCCCATCATTGTGAATATAAGGACCTTAAATATCGGACTTTCTCCATCTTATGTTATTACAGAGCTAGAGATTTCTAATAGCTTTGTCATATTTCACTGTGATGAAAAGCCTTTATAAATTATCACATTAATTTGAGTGTTTGCCAAAATTTGAATATCATGCTTTTCATTTTAAAGATCTGTTGCATAGGTAATATCATGTTAGAGTTATTTCTAATCTATTCATAGACCCAAACTGTAAATCATCTAATTCAGATCCTTGCTATTACCTAGTCATTGGTGTAATGACTGGGTTTTTCTAATACTTTCTCCACTCTGGACATTGTAGCATCTCCACCTCCTCCACTCTCCACCACCACCATCTATCATTCTGAATGAATTACCAAATTTACGCATCCATTAGTAATCTACATTCATTCACCATATGTCTTAGTTTCCAACTGAAACTTTCTCTCTTAGTGTCTGCTACAAAGCTATGTTTTGGTTCTAGAAGAAAAACAAGCCTGATANACCACAACACCATGTGAACTTGAAGTGGCTTCTAGTACTCAGCTCCGTTTCTTCTTCCTTCTTTCTTTCTGACTCTTACCAGGCTACTGACAATTTCTCAGTGATATTAGTCTTAGAGACCTATCTCACAATTATATTTTTTCCAAATATTTATTTCTATATAGGAATATTTCCTTGATTGACTAAATCAATTTTTTCTCCTCTATCCTCATTAGAGGTGTTTTTGTTGTTTGTTTGTGTTTTTATTTTTCTCTACTTCCAAGATTTCAACCACTCTAGTACTCACTTTAAAGATACCTTTGGTAATAATCATGTAGCAAATCATGTTGTCCTGGGATCTTATCTTAATAACAATTTTCACTCTCCTTCGAGTTCGCCTTCCATTGTTTATATTACTGACTTGCCTTTTATCGTGCAGCAACCACTTTCAAGCATCCATTAAGAATAAGATATGTCAAAAAAAACAGTGATTGGTAATGTAGTTAAAACCTGAAGTATAACAGTATGTATTCCAGTGAAACCAATATTTTTGTCCAACAGTCAAGAGAAGCTAAAATATCACCTGAAACTTCAAATATGATGATAAATAATAGAATGCCCAGTGTTATAAAAGAAATATTTAATGTAATGAGACTTCATAATTTTGACTGTAAGAAAGCTGAATTACTTCACTCAGTTCTGGTAGGGCAATGGACTGAAGAAATATAGGCAATGCACACAGTGTTTTGCTTTGTAAAACTTTATTGCTGAAACAAGATTCAAACTAAAATTATAAGCAATAACTCTAATAAGAGTGAATGTGAATTTAATAAGATCTGTTAACTTCATTTGTATATCTAGTACAGAGTTCTTTTGTCTGTATTAATTGCATTTAGTTAAGATTGCTCTCCAAGATAACCAGAAAGGATGAACTATTTTCTAAAGGTGACTGATTTTTAATTTGATGAGAGATAGGAGGTCTACATGATGACCTTAAACTAGAAAACAAATTTTTAGATAACTAATGGTAGAGACAAAATTTCTCTCTTAAATAACAAAACCATCAGAATCTTCTTTTGATTTATTTTTAATGCACTATGAAAAAATTGTACATCGCTTATTTTTCTCACAATATATGGTATGTACCTATATGTATGTACCTATATGGTATGTGGTATATATTTTAAAGTGATATTAGTTATTTATTTTGCTTCTAAACACATGGAAGGAAATACTATCATCACTATTTTAGGATAGGGAAAAATAAAGTTTTATATACAAACAGCACAGCTATTCAGCTGCTGTATGGGGCTATATTTGGTCATGTGAATGTATCCATATGCAACATTTGGCCAATGTCTATGCTTGCTAATTAAGTATCACTAATATTTTGAAATAATTAACTGCTGTTCATTTTCACCAGATATACCAGAGAGTTGTGCTGAGATCTGGACAGGCTGGAAAAATGGCCTGAAAGGAGTCTTATGAAACTCAAGAAAAGAATGCAAAGTCCTGTCCCTGGGGAGGAATGATGGTAGTCATGCTGGGGATTAGATGTTTAGATATAAAAACTTCAGGTGATGAACAATCTATCATGTTAAGTAAACTACTCTAATGACGTATTACGTTTATAATCTTTATTGTTAACAACTATCACTTTCTTTGCAGTCCAGCTCTGTTTGTTTCTTCTTCCAGTATTAGGACTATTATTTGCTGTCTATCCATCTACCTTTATAATTTTTCTTTCCAATATTTCCTCGATGGCTACTTTTAAGCCTTGTCTTTCATAAAATCAGTTGTTTAAAATAAGGTGAAAATAATATAATTATTACACATTTACTTTAGTTTAAAACATATCTTTAATTTCAGTACAGTTTCACAAAACTAGATATTGGCAACATGTAATAAAATATTTGAATATATGCGTATCAACCTTATTGCAGAGTCTATATATTAACCATTGTTCACAAATTCCATCCATTATGCATAGGACAAGTAGAATTTGCGCTGCTGCATTTTATTTAAAGAAAATATTCACACAATTTTAATGTGTAATGCTGGTATCTTCTGCATGTTACCTCTCCACCCCAACTATTAAACTATTAAAATACATAACATGGAGTGCTTTACTTCTCCTTTACTAGCATAATGTCATGTAATTAGAATGTAATTGGCCTAAGGTGAGGGTCTTCTGTACAGACTTGAATTATGTCATCGAAACTCCACAGGCAGAGAATGCTTAGCAAAATGATGACTGGAAGATATTCTGGGCTTTAATAGGGAAGGCAATGTTTTCAGGAACTCTACCATGTAATTACATAAAGCAGGAGGTGATATTGTGCATGTCAAATATGGAAATTATGATCTCAGAAGGAGTAAAAAGATGTTTTCATAGAAGAAAAGAAGAAGTAGGTAGATTTAAAAATACCAGATTCATTTCATGTTGTCACAGCTGTCTTTTAAAATACACATAAAGTACAGGTATAACATGCACATGAGGGCAGATCAGAATACTTTGTAGACTAATATAACTCTGCTTAATTACATTTTATTTTGGAATGGTGATTGCAAGTAAAGGAATGTTGACCTCAAACTTGGCAAGTCATAGCTAATACTGTTGAAAGTTTTTTGACCATATTTGAAGTGAATTGTGTGAGGGCTATGGAAGTATTTGTAAAAGTTCAAAAAGTTTAAAATACTTTTTTGGCACTTAGTAGGGAAAAAGATAAAGAAATATTTAATTTACTCCAGCCTTTAGCTGAGATCCACGGAAAAAGAGAAAAGTTTAGATAGTTTTTCTCTAATTTTAAAGCATAATAGGATTTAAAATGGAATGTCTCATTGGCTCTAAAAATATTACATAGGATATTCAAGAAGTATTAAGAGTTATAGACTAAACTGTTGACATTATTCTATAACCACTTTAGCATCAAACAATTGCCTTTATTTTTACAGGTTTTTTTTTTATGATCTTGGATATGTGAATGGAGAGGTGAAACAGAGAAACTGCAATGGCTTCTATGGCTGGTTTTTGTAAACAAACACCTTGTAAATTGGAAAAAAAAATGCAAGCATGAGAAATTTAGCCCTGAATTTTCTAGAATTTTACTATAATTGAGATAGAAATGAAAAATATTCTGAATTTTGCATTGTGAGACTCAAATGAAAACATAGTCATGTGCTCCTAATTAACCCTTCTGTATTAATTGATGCCTTATTTATCTATGCTTTAGCTGTGTTGGGAAGGCTTGCCAAGGGTTAGGAGAATTACACAACGTAAGCAGATGAGTCATTGAGCCTTTAAAACTACTAAATTTTAAAATAATGTTTTCAGACAAAAGATTCATTTCTTGTTTCCAGAAAACAAAAAAAGTATGATTGCCTGAACTGTAGAGACGTCTACAGGTATTGAACATATTTCATAATTTTTCAAAACTTTATAAATTACAGTAAAGTTCATTTCCATTGTGACATAACTAGAATGCACTTGCTTAGTTTAACTAAAAAAAACTATCAAAATAAATGTTATCTAATAATTTCTGAATGTCGGTCAAGCTCAATTCTGTGAAGGAAAGGAAGAATGCAGATTTGTCTTGTTTTTCTCTAGTTCACAAAAGTCTCCTATTTTCTACTGGTGTTATTCCATAAGGTTTCAGAGGCTTTCCTTCAGAGTACCTTTTTTAGTTCTGAAGCTGTATATCATAAACAAAGAAATCAAATCCAAATTGGAAATAAAACTCAAAATAAGTTGAGGAAAATTGTAAGGACATATTACAAGGCAGATGAAGTAGTAACTCTACATGTCTCCACTGAGAAAAAAGAAAATGTTGCTCTTGAATTTAAAAATGTTATTTGAGACAAAGGGAAAGAATGTGTCTGGAGAAAAGAGCTCATTCTGTCCCTGCATTTACAATATTTTGTCCGCATAATCAAAAATGTTCATTTAATATATACAATGTTCAAATAAGGGCAACAAGTTCTAAGCAACTTCATAGGAGATGTATTTGGAGAGACAGAAGAAGATAAATCTAAGTGTCTTCTTCAACATTCTCACCCATAAACCACAGTAGATTTTAACAGGAGAGCTATAGACCCTCTTTACTTAAAAACATCCTGAATAAGGATGAGCTTGTGTGGTCACAGGCAATTCATTAAGTGATATTTACAGCTCTGGAAGGAAATGTAACCTATATCAATGAATAAAAAAAGTCAGTGACCATTCTCTGGCCCTAAGGGCAAGGACCAACACTTGATTCAGCAGTTCTGTTCATGGTTCAGCAGACTCCCAAACCATCCTGAGACTTTTTCATTCTATGTTTCTCATTTGAATATCCTACATGTTATGATAGGAAGATCTAGTGGGCATCTTCAGGTTTCAAAAGTATTTTAAATTACCTATGATCACTAAACCATTTACTTCTCTGATCATGAAATGAGGTAATTAGTCCAGGTAATAATTAACTCTCATATTTTGAACAAAACAAATAAATTCACAGACACCTTTTTTCCTTCTAAAGGTGGACTTAGGGTATGTGATAAATTTTCAGAGCAGAAAATGAGACTATTTTTTCTTTTGAAAATTCAGCCTTGTAAAATGCTTGTTTATTTCATTAGGATATAGCTCCATGGGAAGAAAGCTGAAAAAGAACCTTACAAATGCTATTTGTATCTTAAACTCTCTGGTTTAGATGTTTGTAGAACGTGATTTTCAGATCTGCTCTTGATTAAGCTCACTACATTCGCATAAAAATCAATTCTGTTGCCATCATTAATTTAAGGGGAAACTGAGAGGCAATAATCTCAAGGAGTTTCAGCACTCCAAATCTTAAAGGAGTGCTCTGTTTTTATTCAAGTTCTTGCTTACCTATCTGGATAAATGACCTAGCAAACTCCAGCCTTTGAAGACAGGAAAATTTTGCTATTTGGCTTTTACTGAAGACCCTAAATTTAACATCTGCAGGCTGGTTGAAGGCAGGTTAATCAGTATTTAAAATATCTCAAGACAGAAAGGAGTTACTTTCATTTAACACATGTACTTAACATTCTTGAAAAACTCTCTTCACAATATGACTATTGAAGCGACAGATCATGAAACAGAGATATCTTAAACAAATGCAATTCTGTTTGCCAAAAATCAACAGGAGAGTAAACTACATACTCTTATATTCTTTACAGAAAGCTGCTTTAATGTTTAGGTCCAAACCGGAAATTGGCAAAACAAAACTCATCCCATGACTACACAGAGAAAATTAATCTTTTTCAGTCCTCACCTCTTGTGGGACTTTCCCTTGGTCCCTGAAACCTCGTATTGTCAGCCTTTTCCATATGTCAAAGTTCAGTGTGATCTGTGTGCCATAATTTACTCTCCTAAACTCTTTGGCAATATCCTCTTGATACTTTTACTCATGTTCTCTGTTATGACTTGCAGTGGCCCTTTCCACTGGCTCCACAGTTAGAGCGCACTTTGCATGAGGGAGCAAATCATTCTTCTAAACTTGTGTAGTAATTTAACATTTCAAGCACTCCTTTGATCATGTGACATAAAATTACTTGCCTTTCTCACATTCTGATTTCTTACCTGCTGGAGCTCATCTAATGTGCTGTGCCATTCCTAATTGTAAGTGTAAACCTTTCATAATGTTAACATTCACTCCTGCATCAACACTTTTCTACCTTAGAATGCCTTTGAATGCTAGCTAATTAGCCCATTGCTATTCTGATTTCAGTGATTAAAACAGAAAAAGAATATTAAACTCTTTCCCTTTGGTAGCATAAATACATACCTATTTTTTCCCCAATAATTTCAGCTTATCAGTGATCCAAGTCAATAGCAAGAATGATTTCACAGCATATCTTGTCCCTTCTGATCAACTTTCAACATTCAGTGAAGCTGATGTAGAAGATTCTGAGCATTTCAATCCAGAGGGAGGACAAATGACTTTTTTAGTTAAGGTTAAATAAACACACAGAAGATACAGAATTTGCAAAATAAGAGACCAAGATTCTGTGTTGTATGAGAAAATGTAAAATACAGTTTTTGCAGGAAAGCTGCCAAGGCCCCGAATTTCTCTATCCCTCCCTAAAAGACCCTAAAAATCCTAAAATCCCTAAAATGTCTCCCCCCCCAGACCCTGAAAGCTGCTGCACATTTCTACTTGGTGTACCTATCTGCTAGGTCACCCTCTTTGGAAAGTGTCAACAAAGGGCAATTCACCTAACACTCTGCTTGAGCCTAAGTCATTGGCCATCGACCGCTGATTACAGTTGTATTGGCACTTTAGTGAAGACTCTAAGCTCACTACCTTGCTGTCATGTTACAACCAGTACAGTGACTTAGTGCCAGGGGAAAGTGAGTATATTTAAGCTCTCAGTGAATCTGTGGGGGAATTTTTCCTGCTGAGCTGAAAATCCTTCACTACAGATGAAGCTTAAGTCAATTTAGGACTCAGAACCACATGTTCTATCCATTTGCCTCAGATAATACTGTATAAATGTAATCTATATATATTTGGAAATGGAGGATCCTAGAAGCATTACAGAATTTTTAGCATTTGTATGTCATTATAGAATCACAGAATAGCTTGAGTTGGAAGGGACCTCAAAGATCATCTGGTTCCACCCCCCCCTGCTGTGGGCAGGCTTGCCAGCTTCTAGATCAAACACTAAATCAGGCTGCCCAAAGCCCCATCCAACCTGACATTGAACACCTCCAGGGATGGCTTCTTCGTGGCTCTCCTCAGGACTCACATCATGCCTAAAAGATCTAGAGAAAAGAAAAAGTAGTTGCATAAAAAATCATCCTGTTCTACATCAGCCTATAAATTTATTTTCCACATTCTAGATTCTAAGTCTATTATATTAACAGAAAACAACTTTTTAAACACTTGAGCATCCAGTTATAGTTTCTGAAACCTTGACTGCAAATGAATTGCTGGATCTGAAGCAGTGTCTGAGCACGTCAAAACCTCAGAAATTCTACAAGTGCCTTCTCTGCCACTTATATTTTATGTGATTGCGAACACTTTGCTTACTTTTTCTCTATGTAAACACCACTCCCCTACATACACAATGATAAATGCAAGGACTTATACGTGGAAGTACTTAGTACAATAAGAATATTATTCATTTGGATTTGACTGTTTTTATATCAAGCAGCATTGTGAATGTTAAACAGCTTGCTCCTACCTAGATCCAGGCGGGGAAAGATAAGTAGAAAAAAATGGAAAGAATTTGTTCCAAAAGGGTTTTCCTACAAAATCTTCAGCTCAACAGTAAAAGAAAGTTTGCAACTCTTGTAAATATGAAGAAAATTGGGATTTTTCCTTTCTGAAACTGGAATATGTCTATTTTGGGTTGTGTGTCTGTGTGTATGCATGCTTATGTTATTTTCTCTAATTACCTCTATAGAAAAGATTATAGCAATTGTATAGAGAATGTAATTTTCCTTGAAGTGCTATTTCAGCATATCTGTCTGCCAGACAGATGTTTGACCATCTTTTTCTCATAAATTCAGTCAATTAATGTATTCACATTATTTTTGATTTTTTAAGTATATTTGACCCCGTGTGTCCAAGGTTTGTTATATTAAAAAAAAAAAAAAATAGTGTGGAGAAGTGAGCCGCTGCTATGTAAACTTCTATCTAAGCCAAGTTTTCTGGTTTTTCTTCCAGCCTGAAGCAAGGCTGGTGTGTTCAGCAGTTCTTTGTTCTGCATGTCAATTGGTTGGATTTTTTTTTCTTCTTAAATAAAAGATAGCTCCCTGTCCCTATAAATCTCTTCTCTACTATAAACAGTGGGCAGATGGCAAAGAAAGTAAAAGTCATGTTAGTGCTTGCTGTTACAACAGAATAAATCCTAAATAAAACTTCCATGAGCCTGTGAACATTTAAATCACTTAAACATGTGGGGATTTTCATTGATGTTGAAGATATTATTCTTCTGCTGAATTTAAGCACATGCTTAAAGGCTTTGCTTGTCTGGGGCCTGTGAGCAGAAGCTGACCCTGCATTTTTTTTTTCAAGTCAAATGGGCACAGACATACGCAAAAAATGTGTAAGGTACACCAGTGCACATAGCATAGGCTTGCAATAGCACTCAGAAATGCAGAGAAGTCGTGTAAATCAGCTGTATCACCTTTCTGCTTTTTGGATTTATCTTTCAACCAACTTCTTTGATGCTAAAGATTTTAAAGGAAATGATTTCTCACTAGATGGCAATTTTCATAGTACGGAGTTTAATGGGAGGACTGCTCTGAAGATAGCTCCACAGCAGCTCAATGTGCAACTCAACTAATTTCAAAAATTTCAGATGAGACTCATCACTGTTTCCATCCTGCTGAACAAAATATTTGTAATAACTCCATCAGGAATTAGTAAAGCACATGTCTATTGAAGAGATGAAATGTAGTCTCTTTTAGAACAACAATAGGAAAAATCAGAATTTCATTCTGATATGTCATCGTTAACATTTCATTTTTTTCTCTTTTGGAATTGAAACATTTACTAACTTCTCAGTTGCAAAATTGTTTCACTTGAGGCTTTTTAAAGCCTTTTCTGAAAGAGACAAGGGCTGCTCCAAAAGTAATGTCTCCCATTTTGTTATATTGGCCCACAGCATCAGAGGCAGATGTCGGTGGTATGGCAGTAGAGGTTGAACCTTCCCACCAATATTCCATTCCATTTTGTTGCAGTGCAACAGACGGAGGCTGAGGGACAGTCTAACAAAATGAGGCCTGATGTGAAAGTGCATATGAAGAAAAGGTGTGGCATTTTACATTTTAAAATTGTATCCACTGCCATTTGTCAACACTTTCTGAATGTTTCTGGAGACCAGACAGTGGCTGTCAGCACAGTGAGGTTGTGTGTAGTATGTTTCAGCAGTGGCAACAGTGATGTGAGAGACAAGCCACATTCCAGATTGCCATGGACAACTGTCACACCACAAAATGAAGAGAATCTCAATCAACTCATTTGCATGAATCAGCGGGTTATGACTAGGGAACTGTGTACGGAGCTGAATATCGGCTTCAATGCATTGGAAATGGTGGTGGTGGCGATAGAACATCGCAAAGTTTGTGTCAGGTGGGTCCCACAAGTGCTCACACAGGAACAGAACACTGTATGCAGGTACTGTACACAGTACCTGCACTGTATGCAGGTATTTCAGGACCTATTGAACCAATATGAGACTGAAGGTGACAGTATCCTGGATCACATCATACTGGTGACGAGACGTGGTGTCACTGCTATGAGCCAGAGTCAAAACGGTAGTCCATTGAGTGACGACATGAATTTGCCACTGAAGAAAAAGTACAAGACTCAGCCCTCAGTGAGTAAAGTGATACTCACTGTCAAAAGACATCCTATCCCAGAAGGGATAGGAAAGGAGTGATCCTTCTGGACTTCCTGGAACCCAGACAAACAATCAACTCTGACCATTGCAGCACCAACTAAGCTGAAGGCTCGAGCTTCCAGAGTCAGGCCAGAGAAGAGGACAGCCTTTCTCTTGCAACATGATAACACCAGGCCCCATACCAATTTGAAGACTGCGGAACACATTGCCAGTCTTGGCTGGACTGTCCCACCATACATACCATATAGTCCAAAATTGACACCTTCTGACTTTCATCTGTCCAGGCCGATGAAAGATGGACGGCATGGGCAACATTTTCCTTCAATCATAGCAACTGTGAAACAGTGGGTCACCTCTGCTGGTGCAGATCTTTATGAGTGAAGCATGCAGGTTCTTGTTCATCGCTGGCAAAAATGCATAGCTAATGGTGGTGACTGTGTTACAGAACAGTGCTTCGTAGCTGAGAATTTGCTCTATCAAACACGGTTATTGTGCTCTTGGTATGCATTGTAGCTTCCATGGAAGTAAATAGGAGGCATTACTTACTTGGTTAACTACATATATGTCAATCTTTTCCAAAAACTTCTCAAGACTAAGATAGTTTTAACTTATGCTCTTTAATGTGTGCTCTTAATCACTAACGTTTCTGAAAGACATAATCACGACTCCTTGCTGTCATTCAATAAAATTAAACAAATCAATCAGTAGATTTCTCTTTCAATTTTGTATTAACTTCCTGAAACAAAGGCTTCTTGTGTCTGTTGTATTGTGTCCAGGGAAAATAGTGAAAGTGTATATTTCTACAACCTAAGATCATAAGCAGACTATCTACAAAGTGCAGAAATATTTTATTAACAACCTTTCTGGATACAGTCTGGAAATTAAATGTTTCCCACATGAATGAGAATATAACTGTTGTAAATCACTAAAATATAAACATACAGATTATATTTTGCTTCATATGAGTGTTATGTGGTTCCTTTTAAAGATACAACTCTGAGCTGTGTGGCTGCCAAGCAAGAAACGGTGACAAAGGGAGCTGAAAGTGGTAACCTTATAATAATGTAGGAGGAAAGAAGTAAGCATTTTCTGCATCTTCTTTAATAGAAGAGACACTAGGCTATATTTTTTTGATTAGCAAGTTCCCCTTTTTACTACAGATCTTATTCGGTGCTCTACTTCACAGCTAAACTCCCTGAGACCTGATGTGGGATTAAGTAAGCTTTAGATAACATAATCTCCATCTAATGGGAATTTCTGAAGCCAGTCACTAAATGTATGAATTATTATAAGAAAAGAAAATCAAATTTAATATCAAAGAACTAACTTTAGAAGTTCAAGCAGCGGACAGTATTCATTTTCCATCGACAGAATTGTTTAATAAGAATCTATCAGCAGTACAGGAAACACTACGTACTCCAGCCATAAGTGAATCATGATGGCTTATTTCCTTTTAATTCTATGATCCCAGCTGGAACAAGGTGTGATTGGAGAATGGTTTAATTGTTCGTAGACATCTGTCTTTGGATTCAATTGAAAAATAATATCCTGGGCATAAAATGGCCTACAGAATTTTTGACATTTTTATATCTTTCACAATCAAGGCATTGTCAAAAAGTCAGGTAGTGGAGCTCTTAAGAACTTATGGATATATTTAAAGTAGAAGAGAATAAAGCCCTAGTAATATATCAATATACACAGCTGGAAAGCAGATGTTCAATTGAATACACTCAGCACTTAGAGAAAGCTACTAAAGCTGTTACTTACTCAAATTAGAAATTTCTTTAATTTATTGTTCTTGCATTTTTGATTTCCCCCTTTCCCTTCATTTTAAGCAGACTATAGAATTTATTTTTCATATTGCTGAAGTCAATTACCCTAAAAATCTGACTTAGCACAGTATACTACATGATTGCTAAAGAATGCCCAAGGCTACTGTCAATCAAATTAGCCAGTGACTTATGAGTTGTTTACTGTACTGTGAAATGAAGTGATAAATGTGTGTCAACCAGTAAAACGTGACATTTAGTATTGGATATATCCACTTGAAATAGGCTTTTTGTCAGCTTTATTCATTTCTCACCAGAATGGCACATATTTTCGACTGAGCTCTGATTATCAAAGGAGACATATAATATTAAGCTTTATGAGGTATTTGCAATCATGTAGCTGAAGACTTGAAAGGCTTGTGTGGTCCTGTTCTTGCTTATTCAGTACCTGAGGTGCACGCAGGAGCAGAGCTGGCATGCAACTGAGCACTTAGTTTTCATTTGCTTGATAAACAGTGGAGAAACTGAATTATTTTTTCCCTTACTTTGATTCAAAAGAATGATTTTGAGGGCGCACCTCTGGTTCATATAATTAATGAAAAAGAATTTTATCAGAATAAATAAAATTCTTTTCTTCTTTTTTTTTTAAATTTAAACCAAGTTTGAAATCAAACTCTGAGGTTGTGTTCACTCGATGTACCATATCAACAACAAGTTTGCATTACAAGACTTCATAGACAATGACTTGCTAATGTATTCATCTGAGGTCATACTGAAGTGAAACTCTAACTGTCCGGGCCTGTGAAATCCTAAGCAGTAGTTAGTGAAAGAAAATCAGAGCACTGAAAGTCCAAACCAAACAAGAGCATTTGTATTTCCTCCAGAGGGAGATGACTTGTCAATCCTGCCAAATATTTTATTAAAAAATCAATCTATATGCTCACAAAATTCCTCTTCCCATGTCACTGAAAAGAGCTCCCCTCATGACCTGCTCATAATAGCCAAGTACTTCTGTAAAAAGTGTGTTAGAGATGCAGAGAAGGAAAAGCTACTGATGTATTTGCTTATCATCTTGTCAATATTTACATTTTCGCCAAAATTCTAGAGAAAATTTCTCTGAAACACAGTGAAAATTTGAAAATGCCTGGCTTTACAGGTTTATTGTCCACGATGAATGGCCAACCTTTACTACTGCCAGACTACTTTCTATTTTGGAATAGTAATTATGCAAAATTTTTTTTCTCATCTAAAGGAAAACACGTGCAATAAGAAATGGGTAAGATATCTAGGAATTGACACAGGTCTCATTTTCTGTTGCGAACATATTTAATTAATTCTATCATCTGTAGTCTGGCATAATTATTTAAATATCTACAGAGACATTTTTAAAAGGACCTTTATAGTGACAGCCATAGCTCTGGCAGTGGTCAGCTTCATTTTACATTTTTTTTTTTCTTAATTCTCAAGCAGTATGGATCAACTTGATATCAGATTCTCTATTTTAAATTAGTGCACTCTATTTGATTTCAGAAATATTCTACACTTATTAAATAAAACCACACAAGCTTAGAGATTGTCAGGGTTAAAATTATTAACTTATAATTTTCCCCATTCCTTTGTTGTACATGTCCTAATTTAACCTTTCAATTCTACCCTTTTGTAGGTAATATGATATTTGATTCTCATGAGATAATGGCTGAATAAAGAAACCTGTCAGGGACCCAGCTGAGTCCTCAAAAGATGACTCCTTAGCTCTTAAGTTGTGGGTGCACTCATTATGGTGAAAGAGAGAGCAGGGAAGTTTTCCGTAACTCCTAACATAACCGTTACGCTGACAGGAAAACATAAGAGCAGAAAAAGCAACTGCATTGTCTTTTCCTAGTTTTTCCTTTCTTCTCACTTCTGGGGAAATCTTGAATGGGCAACAGCAACCAGCTTCCAGCTTTTTTCAGACCTGTTCAACAATTCAAAGGAGCCAAACAGAGCAGGAGGAATCTGTTCCAATACATTTAGCTTTCCTGAGTGGAAACAATAACAAATAATGATCATCATGGAATATAATGCACCAAAATGATCTATTCAGAATAAGACTAAATTTTTTAGAATCTTTTACAACTCTTGTATTAACAAAGTATTTCTTAATTCCCTCTGGCCTATCTGAAAATACACTGAACATATTTCTTTATATGTTAGGGACAGCATTTTATATATTTTCCAGTTGGATCTAAGCACGCATGTCTCCTCAGTCCTCTAAAATGTGAACTTTCCTTTTCCTGATACCAAGGCTAAAAGTTTTTCCAGGCCCGTTACCTTGGAAAACTAAAATCCTGTACTGGGCTGCTTCTGCTGGGACAAAACATTACAGATACAATATAGTCACAGAATCACAGAATTGTAGGGGTTGGAAGGGACCTCAAGAGATCATCGAGTCCAACCCCCTGCCAAAGCAGGTTCCCTACAGCAGGTAAGTACTGTACTTTCCAGTCCTGCACCTTGTAAAAGATGTGAAAAATGTGTGTACATCATTGCCTTTACATCATTTCAAAAGTGTTGTTTTGACTTTTCTCATTTCCCCTTCAGGCTTGTAAGTCTGAATATCTTCTCCAATTTATCCATACATCTTTTTATTTTGACTTACTTGTACATTTCTGGACAGTTTTTGGTCTTTCTGCTGAAGGAATATGCAGTGCTTTTGTCATGTGTCTGATCAAAGAAGATGCACATTGACCCAGATATAAAAGGAGTGACAAAGCTTCATCTCAGAGGAGAGTGGGGTTCTGATGCCATTAAATGGCAGAAAGCTGAAATCAGTTTGTTTCAGTTTTTCACATCCTTTTCTAGAAGGAAAGTTAGAGAACTTTCTTTTTAATAGGAAACCATTGTTTCCCTTATGTGCATTAAAAAGAGAATGAGAAATTGCATAGCAAATATTGACATAGTGAGGCAAAGCAAGTATGTATGTTCATGCAGATTGGAGACACAAATCCAAGACTGTGCCAAAACGATTTAATCCCATAGCAAATGTTTAACCTCTTTGTTCACATCCAGACCAAGCAGAGAATAAGAGACCATGATCACGGAACGTGAGGGCTCCTTCCTGGGCTCCCCACATAGAATTTATTTCTAAAAAAAACAAGGCAGAAGAAAGGAGATTCTGGTAGCAGTCCTGGTGTGCGTTCAATGTAACAAAGGTACAGCATGCAGCCAGCACACACAGCTCCACGTGGGGATGAAGAAGCATTCCTTGGTCAGCCAATTTAGACAAGGCCACAGAAACCAAAAGACCTTTTGCTTTCCTCAGGGCAGGATTTCACCTAGAATCTCGAAAGCTACAGAACACAAGTGATGCCCTGCAGCAAGAATATGTGAGCTGGTAGGGATGACATCAAAAGCAGCAGAATAAAATTGCCATTGCAAAGAACACAACCAATCATCCATATTTTCATTTTCATGATAACTCACATATGACTGAGATGTACTGCAGAGTTTGATAATTCGATCACACTTTTTAAACTGTGCATAAGTTGAATACCCAGGCATTCCAGTTAAGACAGCTTTAGCATCTCGGCTCACCACTTGATTTTCAGCATGTTCCTGACACCAACTGCAGACAGTAAAGGGAGGTTCAGCACTCTTGGGAATGTTTGTTGTGATGTCACCTTACTGTTACAGGTTGCACTCTCAACAAACATCACTGTTAGCAGTTTGAAAGTGTAATCAGATATTGTGTTTCCTGTGTTTTTCCGGTATGATATTTGTTACCTCTTAAAAAGTGCACTTTCTGCCCTGTGTCTGCACAAACTTTGGATACAGCCTTTTCTCTTCTTTGGCCATGACTTCTAGTTTTCTTACAATGGTAGCACATACCCTCTATGTTACAAAACAGCAAAAAATGTTTAATTGCTCCCTTCACTTGAGCTTAATAGAATACACCTTCTCCAACTCAGCTCTGTTTTGCTTGGCAGTGTTTGCTCACTTGCTTATCACTTTATACTGAAGTTCTGATGCCAATGGCATATTTTACCTCACCCTGCTGCAATGCACCTTACACCTACCTGCTCGGAGATTGCTGTAGATTGCAGTGCTGGCCAAACCCCATAGGGAAAACTGCACTCTCCTGGAGGCAAGAATATTACTGTTCCATTACCAGTATATCCCTTAACAATATTTCTACAATCCTTTATCTTATTACGTTAGGGCTCACTGCTGCTTTACAGATGTATTCTTTCTACTGTTTTTATGTTTTGCCAGTGTAATATTCATATTAACTTCCTTTCATACGCACTACCACACATACTTCTATTCATTTTATGAATATCAAGTGACATAAAGGAAAATATCATCCAAAGAACATTGTCATCCTACTTTGTTTTTCATAATAAATATAAATGTGAGTGTAACACTGATCTTTTCACTGTCATTTTCTCAGTATGGTATCTAATTAAGGTGAACAAAAACTCATTTAAATGATTGTACATAAAGGAAAATAGTGGAAAAGAGAGGGAGATGTGTATGACCATGTGTACAGTTACGTGAACGCGTGTTATTGTTCATTCTGTCAAGCAGCATGCAACGGTGTAAGGGGGAACAAAGACAGCAGAAGTATAAACAGAAATTGCCTGGTCATCATGAACTTACAATAAATTTAGCAGGAGATAACAAGTAAAGGTCATGACTGGAATGTTTAACCTGCTGTTTGCAACCATAGTTACCATGTTTGCAGATGCAATTATGAAGAGTGTATGGCATAAAAAGAGAGGCATCTAAATACACATACTTTTCTAACAATTGTAATGAGTGCTCTCTCTAGATATTTATAAACAGCACACTAACAAAGTGATACAAAGCTGAACAAAGGAACACTTAAAAAGGTGAATCTTTAGTATCTGCTCTGAAACTGTTGTAGTGGTGATGATGTGGTAATTTTTTTGCTATTTAAGCAAAAACGTTTGCATTCTACTGAAACTGTCACTCAAGTATATATCAAACCATGAACTAATTAGTATATTCTCTTCTCTAGTGTACCAGCTAATTTGTTTTCTGCCTTTATTAGCATTCACAATGGAACTAGTGGGATGTTTCTGTCTGTTCTGTAAACAAACTCCCCCTGCTGTGGCTAATAGTCTTCACCCAGAACTCAAGTATCATGTTTAATGCACTCATCAAGCTTTTCTTTAAACTCACTAAAGAGGAATCTTTACCTGTTAATAGTTTCGTGTGTAATTTATCTGAAAAAATACACGTTTCTATCTTAAGGTCAGACTAGTTACTTGAGAGTGTAGGCAAGATTTCTACTAACTCTACAGATAGACTGTATCACCTAGCTCTGATTTAGATAACTCTACTGTAAATAGCTAGCATTAGGTGAGGCTTTAGATAACGAATTTCCAGATGGATAAAGATAGATAAATACAATTACATCTAGTGCATTATCCAGATGGATGAAATTGGTAAAATTTCTCTATCTTAATGAATTATCTATGATTTGTTTTCTGAGCTCTTATTTCTGATGCTCTTATGGAAAGCATGCATAAAAAATATTGTAATCACCAAAACCAAGACAATGTGATCCTCACAGAAACATTTACACAGAGCAAGTGTTAATGTCATCCTCAACTGCGTAAGTCCACAAAATTGGTTTTTTTTTGTTTTTTTTTTTTAATTTTAGTGAGGCATTTAATGAAATTAGACTGAAAAGACCTCTCCTGAAAAGACCTGTGCATATTTTTTTCCTGCTGAAAATATAATTAGCAGTGCAAAGTTCCTTGCTGTGAAGTCTATACAGTATTTATTTATTTATCTTCTATTTCTGGACAAAGAAAGTACACAATAAACAATTTACCCTCAAAATGTTTAAGATAAGATAAAGCATAAATTGTTAACTAATATGATAAAGAATTTTCTATTGACCCACATTACTTTCCTTTCGAAGGTCATTACCTAATGCAGCCGTCTTTTTATCTAAAGCATTATTAGTCATTTGGTTGTTAAATGAGTTTAGAGATCTACTTAGACAATTTAAATATCATTTGAAACTTCATTAAATATGTTTATTGCCAAAATTTGAGTAGTATTCTCTTAGTTCTCCATCACTGCTTTTTAAAAAAAGAAAATGCACAAATGTCTGTCAAAGTTAATTAACCATCTGTTTGTCAGTCTCCTGAGGCAAAGGTTCAACACCAGGATGATCCATTGGTCCATTGACTATTGACGTTCTACACTAGTGAGTCATTACCGAAATATCTGAAAAAAAAAAAAAAAANAAAAAAATATAAAAAAAAAAAAAAAAAAAAAAAAAAAAGAGGAGAATTAAGAAGAATAAGGATACTGGATCATTCTGAGCTGTACTGATGTTTGCAGACCCAAAAAGCATTGAGAAATCAAATAAATTTTAAAGGCATCTAAATAAAAGCTGAAGTTTATGTGGCAAAGTATCATCATCAAAAGGGAAATAGAGATTATGTGCATCTCTTAGTCTTATCAATGAACAGGAGCTTTAGGAGTTTTTATAGTAAAGAAATGTTCATGGTAACGTCACAAAATGTTGCTCAGAAAGATAGGGTAAACAAGAAAAACAAAAAAAAAGGAAAACAAATCCAAAACTAACTATCCAAAACAAATCAACAATCCAAAACCAAACCTCTGTACCTGCATTAAACTTGACATGTTGCTCAGAAATGGTCCAAGCTTTGTGATTTCAGTCTCCTTCATGTAAGTTTTATAAGTTATGACAACTTACAAGCTCAAATACAGGGAAAGAAGCAAAGAATAATAAAATGAGCTGCTAAAATGCATAAATAAGCATCATGTAAAAAGTAAAATGATCAGCGTTGTGCAGCCATTTTGTAGTGGCTATATTGTTCAGGCTAACGTGTTGGAAAATTTCCATCCAAACCAGTTTCTCCAGGAAAAAGCATTGAAGTGCTTTTTGATCTGCTTTTCAAACAGTTCATTATTTGTCAAGTTTACTACATTTTTTTTCATATACTAAAATAATCCAATTGTTCTTTAGTTATTCTACACCACACATGCTGCTGTCAAGGTACACTGATTTTTTGAAAATTCAAGAATTGTATATTTAGTAGTTTTCTATACTGTTAATTATTTTTACAAGAAAACAGTTCATACATTTTACACAGAGACATGCTTGTCTGAAGAAAGAAATAATTTAAAATAACTATTCCTTTTGATCATTTTTAATAATCAGTTTCTGTTTCTAAATGTTTATTTTCCTTTCTAGTACAAAAATATTTTTCAAAGTGTTAAAAAATTTCTTTCCGGAAAGTACTGAGAAATAAGACTTTGTACTGTTCCAGTCAGATCTTCTGCAAGTTCTCCAGAGCTTTCTAAAACTAGGAAAAAAGCACTTTCCAGAAAATTTTGTATTTCCCATGGTATTTGACTGTTTGTATGTGGCTAAAGTAATGTCAGGTCCAACCAACTTTTAATTTTCAGGAAGTATCAAAAAATTCTTCTTCTTTTTTTTTTTTTCCTGATCAGTAGTTGTTACAAATTAAAACTGTTCAAGTTGAACAGTTCATAACACATATAAGTGTTATGCAGTGTATATTCTGCATATGTCTATATATACTTATTGGCTACACACAGAGCACATTCTGAAATGAGCAGCAGTTGAAGAATGAGGTGAGAACCTGCTAACCAAGTCCAGCAAAGTCAGATTTACACAATAGCTCCTGCTCATTAACCACACTTTCAACAGACTTGGCATTCCCCCACCCTTTTATAATGAATTCCACAGATAAGTGTTACCAAAGAAAAATACACTTGCAATTAAAAGAAAATGGATAGCATCCATACCTATAGTTGTTTAGTACATATGGCTACCTGTCATATGTAGTTTTTTTAAAAAATATATATTTCCATTGAAAGAATAGTGTTGGGTGAAATAATCACTGAGAAACAGTCCTGCTCCCACCTGGACAGTTCCAGCTGTAGCACAAACCTAACGTTCTGCTTGGATCAATTCCAAAATCTCCTCACCTCAGCATGAAATATAAATCAGATATTGAATTTAACAGACCTTTCGGACTCTATTCTGGTCATTTATAGTTACGCTATGCTCAATTATACCATGTGACCTTTATGTGGCCTGTGGGACAATTTCTCTGCCAAGAATTCAGACCAATAAAATCTATGGCAGAATAGCAGCCTGGACTGAAAAGAAAGATTTCATTATTAATTTATTTTATTAAACAGTTTATCACAGCATACTGAAATATTTGTTCTTCTAAGGATACACAGTCCACTTGAGTTAAAATGTTTGTCTAGAGATGTTATATATACTAATGTATATATAATGCATATATACTAATGCACACCAATGTGATTTCATATTCAGGTTCAGCAATCACAACATGACAGAAGGCACAGACATACTCTTGGAGGAATATAGTCATCAAGATGTATATGTATACTTCACAAAAATGGCTCAAACATAAACGAAATAAATGGGAAAAAAAAAAAAAAAACTAACAAACTTTCATGGATTCAGACATTTCCAATTCCCTGTAAAACTGGTTGAAAATTTCTGACCTAGGAAGAAAAAAAAGAAAAAGCAGAAGCAGGATATTGTTCTTAGTTGAATTCCGGCCACGACATTTTAAAAATAACAGTCATGTAATATTGTGATGTGCTGAGGTATTATGTTAATAAAGGCCAGATGGATTGAATTAATTGATAAAAAAATAGATAGAGCCTGTTTGACCAAGTTATATTATTGCACTATCAACTGAAAATAAGGAATAAAAGGATGCAGGATTAAAACCAAATCCAAGGGAAACTGATGAGAAGATTCTCATTAACTTTAAGGAGATTAACTCTACTAGGCATCTATTGTGTACATTATGTTAAATATGAAATACCATATCCATTACATGAAAAGATGGAACAGCTGTTTGGCATTTTTGACAACAGAAATACTAAGATACTCTTAAATTATATCAGACTAGGTCATGGTACAGCTGTAATTCTCGAAAGTTAACTATTAACTTCAACAGAAGATAAAGTGAGTCCATAATAAATCTCTGCCAACAAGACAATTCTTTAGAATATCATAATTTAGCATAACGTAATGTTACAATAAGTAAATGTAGGTCAAAGGCCAAAGGCCTGCTCCATATCATATAGCACCATGCTCAGCAATAAAAACTGAGTTGGGGGTGGTGGGGTGTTTTCCAAGGTGTCATTTGTTCTGAAACTTGTTGGGCATTCATCTGCTTGTGGGAGGTAGTAAGAGATTGCATCACTTGCTTTCCTCTGCTTATTAAATTGTCTCTATCTCAATCCACAAGTTTTCTCACTTTTGCTTCTCTTATTCTCTTCTCTGTTCCATTGGGGGCAGGGAATGAGTGAGCAGCTGTGTAAGTGTTTCACTACTGGCCAGAGTCAACCCACCACAAATACCTAAGGATGGAATGGGAAGAATAGTCTAATACATTCAAAATAGATCATCTCAATATCAGACGTGTACTCTGTTTTATCATGACTTATTTGCACATCCCATGTGAAGCTACCAATTTTAACATGCTTGTGATCTTGTATCTGATGCATGGGTATGCAGAATATTTTAAGAACTATCCAACTGATGACAAATACAGAAGTAAGTATCCCTTCTGTGCTGTATTTAGTGCTACAGTATCATATCTAGAATGACAATACTAATTTTTATTAGTGCAATTAGTGTTTTCTTTTGAGGTGACAACTTCAAAATGAACAGTTTGCCAGGCAAAGAGTAAAATAAATACTGTGTTTCTCCTGTTTAAATTAGACCGAATTTAGTCAAGTGGGACACTTAAGAAAGGAGTACTAAAGGGCCTCATAATGTTTATTGCTCTCATTCAAATGAATAGAATTAAAGCATCCTAACATTTATTGCTCCTTTTGAAATGAAAACAATTAAAAGGGAAAGCACATCTGATGGTACGCTTATCATGCCACATTCAACTAGCCCAGATAATGTGTTGCCTAACACTAGAAGGACTCATTCTGGACAGAGACACATACTTCTTACTGAAATTAATTAAAAAAAGAAATTTACTTGCCTTTCTTGTACCTAAACGAACAATTTAACCATATTCCACACATATCAGTTTTAGTTTTTTTCAGTTTTAGAATCTAACAAGCACTTTGGTATATTATTGTTCCTAATGAGAATGAATTAAAATCCAGCAGAGACATGACTCGGAACCTTTTGCTTCCTCATATCTGTCAGTCTGACTTTCTGTAACACTGTGATCAACTATATTCTTAGTGGGAGTTGACACTGGCTCAACTTTCTGCAAATGCAGGTAAAATGGGATGTGAACTGCCTGAAATTCAATGCTCATGCAACCTGGTTCTGCACCATTGCACATAATCGCTATCTTCAGCTTGGTATAGCTGCAATTTCATTTCTTTAATAGCATGGACTTTAATAAGAATCATCTTATGGGCCTTATTTTATTGTTGTTTGGGTTTTTTTCCCTATTTTCTCTCTTCTGGTATTGCAACTAACTTCCTGCACAATGCAAAGTTCATTTCAAAAAGAAATCCTGTCACTGGTCTTTAATAGCAGGTTAATGGACTGTAAAATCTAAAATTTTTAAGACTGATTTTCTTAGAGGAAGAAGTATTCCATATATTTTCTGTGTGGTCAGTAATGAGCTCTTCGTTTAAATGATCTTAACACTCAGCACATGAGAGGAATTGTACCACAAATCATATCTAACAACAAGATTTTCTTTATTTTCCTCTGATACCAACAACACTTAGGGGATTTTGCTACGTCTCCCTGAATAAATAAAACTTTCTGCAATAGATTAGAGGATGAGCCTGCTGTGAGCTTACAAATATTAGATGAAAAGATTCATATACAACACATCATCTCTAAGTTAGAAGTCTAACCCTCTGTCATCTGCAGCATGATTCCTTACACTGTTTGACATATATGCTTTGTATTTTCTACTCTTGTTTGAAGTTTTCCTTAAGCATATTCCCTATACATGACGCATGTGTGAAGGTATGTGTCTACATGTATAAATGCACAAATGAATATGTGCACATACATACTTATGTACATAGATACATACATGTGTAAGTATCTATGTAAGCAAACATATAATGAAAGAGATTGTAGGAGAATAATAAAGACTATGAACAAGGAAGACCTCTCTCCTGATTTTAAAGTCATATTGAATGTGGCCATTTACAAGTGTGATGTAGAATGGAGACTTCAGTAGCATTTTACAGAATGTCTTTCCCAAAATAAACAATCTACAGACTTTGTAGCTCAGTACAGTTAGTTTAGGAAATGTTAAGACGTTTTTAGAAATGTTTTTAGAAAAGAAAGCCATGGAAATTGTTGTATGACTAATTAATATCTACGTGCTCAATTGCTAGACTTGGGAAACAGCTTGATTGCATCTTTTTCTGAAGCTTGACAAAGTATCATCATTCTGTCTGTTTAGTGTTACTTTTTACTGGTGTAATATCTAGACAGTCTACTCAAATTAGAATCATTTCTAAACATGCCTACTATACATGTCAGCATTGCTTTCCAAAGTGCCTTTCACTTTGACTGACAAATTTTTCTTTTACATAGTATCTCACTAATAAATGTTTCTGAAAGACATCAAATAAAACATGACAAATCTTCAAAACAAAGCACAAACCATGAGAATTTGAATAATAAAACCAATATTTATCAGCCTCCCCACCCACTGTGTCTGCCTGCACCATATCCAGAAGGCCATCATTTCCAGAATAGAAAAAAAGGGTTCTTTAAAGAGAGAATTCTTTTTTGAAGATTATTGGACTATGAAATCTCACCAACACATTCCCAGAACCTGCTCAGCACATCCCACTCTGCTCAGCTGCAAAGACAAAATGCATGGCTCATGTCCTTACTATCCAGTTCACTTATCTGTTCATACCCAGCACATCCTTACATCCCTTTCTAGACCCTATAGTCTAAATGGGCTGCAGTGTTTAAACATGAGCCTTATTTCCCTTAAACTCTCAATCAGGCATTGAGTCTACTTCAAAGTCTAACTGTAGGTGTTCAGATTCAAGATTGAAGCCGTGCAGCCACCGTGTCACTGTTAGCACTTATGCTTTAGTGAACATGAATATCCTGTGTTAACACCAGTCAGAAAGGATAACATTAGAAGGATAACTTTAGAATGATAAAGACCAAATAAATGCAGGATCCTTTGCCTTCAGTTCAATTTTGAGCCCGTAAGATATATCCAGGGCTTGTGGTCTTCAGGCTCTGCTCTTCAGTCACAAGGTCAGAAACATTTTTAAGAGTTTCTGACTTAAACAATTGTCTGCAGGAGAAAAATTTTATATTAAATGCCAAAAATAAAAATTGTAAAACTGTCAGTTTTACTGAGAGTCTTGCTAGACTGTCTTTGAACTATAAGCAGTTTCTGCTTTCTTAGTATGTGTAAGTGAATTCCAAGAAACTATTTCCAGTTTTTTTCATCAGACACTGTTTCTCTTAAAAGGGTGTCACAAGATGCAATGCAAATTGCTTATCAAAATAAGAATAAATATTCATCATCCTATGGGAAAAAAAATCACTTTATTTCAACATTAGCGACATCTATCACTTTTTGATGTGCTAATTAGACATACATAGCTTACTTATTTTGCCAAACTGTTTCCTAATAATAGTGTTGGATATGTATTTACTAGTACTATCCTTAATCAACATTCGTATTGCAGGTATTATTAAGGTATTATAAAGTGTTTGAAAGGCTTGTCATTCTTTGATATACTTGAGTTTATGAAAAAACGTTACTCATCTGATAAATTTTGTAAATATTAGAGCTTTGCAAAGTTACACATCAGGGATCAAAAAGTCCCTGTAGTCTTGCTTAAGGCTCGTGGAGTCACTGTCATTCAACTTTATTAGGTGTAAAATGTAAAAGAACCCTGAAAACTGCTAATATTTATACATTTATATTTAGAAATTCTGACATTTCCCATATGAGAATGAGATCGATTCAAGAGGGATTAATGAAAATGTTGACATTTTTCTGTTGGAAAGCTTTGTACAGACGTTAATTTAGATCTCTTAAATCCATGAACCTTGGAAGCATTAAATACTTAATTTGATATTTTCACTTAGAATTATTAGAGGTGGCAAATATGAAGACTATGCTTTTATTTTGTAATTTTGCTTTGTCACCTATTACTAGAAGGATATACTAAGATAGGAAATTGTCTTCTTTAGAAGAATCTATTTTTTTTTTCAAATAATATTCTCATAGACTTGAGGGCCTTTAAATATTCTTCTCTAAATGTTCCCAAGTACAATCATCTAGAAATCTTGTCCATAGTGTTTACTCAATATATTTAGGAATATAATTTAATAGGTGACTCAGAGTCAGGACCAGCTCAGATACTTTGAACTCTCTCTAGAGGTGGTTCTTTCTTTTCACTGATTATAAATCAGAAAGTCTTGGCAGAAGACTTAGAAAGCAAATGCATACTTCCAAGTATGACAAAGTTAGTACTACTTTACAGGTGCCATAGAGGTGCCAAGGAAGGAAGGAAGAAAGGAAGGAAAGTACTGAGTAAAGGAGGGAGAAACTGTGACCATAATATGATGATGGATGATATGGTCATGTATGACTGTGTATGGAATACATGTGTAAGAAAATTTTTTTCCTACTTCTGGGATGGGGGAAGGCATATTCATGAATAAAATGGAGCATCTGGTAATGAACTGAGAATCTAGTCACAGAGGAAAAAATGAAATAAAAGGCTATGTTGGATGTTCATGCTTCTAAAATAAACAAGTTGAAGAAAAGCAAGATGAAAACAATGGAACAAAAAGTGAAAGAGTAGAAGGTGAAAAAATGGGTCAAGTGACAGAAACTGCAGGTAGAGAGGTGAGTATGCAGAAAATAGCTTTATGGGAAATAATATGAGAATACAAAGATCAAAGAAAATGTTTACATATAAATGGGCAGTGGTGAGAAAGGAAGAGAGAAGAAGAGCATTCTGATGAACAGAGGAAGCGGAAAAGTGAGAAAGAGAAGCTGAAATGTAAAAGTTTTTCTGAATTTTTTAGGAGAGAGAAGGCATGCAGATACAGATCAGTTTAATAAAGATAGAGTTGCATGTCTAATCCAAATTAGCCATGAGTCCGTTCACTTAATGGAGAACTGTGTCTGTAAAGTCTTCAGTGAAGCAAGTTGTGAATGATCAGTTAATTACCTACACATTTCCACTAGTAAGGATAGATCTTTTGTAACATGCTGGTGGTGGGAATGGATGTCCTGACCAAGGAACTGTTTCCAGGGAAATCACAGCTACATGACTGACAGATTATAAAAACTGGATATGTTAGATAAATAGAACTCAGTTGTTCTTGCCTTTCCTTTCTTGGTTTGGTGCTAATTGTAAGAATCAGAGAAGAATTTGACAGCAAAGGAACCTCAGAGAAACACTCAGAAATATTCATTTGGAGACTTATGCTTTCTTGTTTGGTCCCTAAAATCAATTAGCTGGATTGCATGGATAACAGGGAAATATTGGAGTGATTTTATTAACTTATTCCTCTCTTCACAGGATCAGAACAACAATCAGATTAGGAGAATTAATTTAGTCAGTGCAGAGGAAGCCGCAATCACTATTTTGAAAGATCTGCACAACATAAAGACTCAGAATGTTTATGCATTAAAAATAATAATAATAATAAATAAAAGGGACTGCTGATTTTGCTGTATATTCTACTTTGCCATGAAGTTCTGTGGTTTTCACACCCATTTATATTTACTATATCAGATTCTAAGCATTTCTGATGGCTTGTGACAACTGCAACTTTTTTATCTCTAAAGAATTTTCTAATTTCATGGAAATCAGAGAGACAAATAACTTTCTAATAAGTTATCAGGATTTTGCTCAAGTTGTATAGCTGTAACTATCCTTAATGTGACTTTCTTTTAAAGTTTTCTTGTGGAAGCAAACTTGAATTGGACTAGTTCAGTGGGATTCTAACACAGCATAACCCAAGAACTAGGTCAGAGATCAATTCTGAATGTCACTGCTGTCCAGACTGGGTCTCTTTTTGTGAAGCTTAGGGTACAGAAAGTAGAACAGGAAGCATATTTTCTCACTTTAAGGCCATATCTGGATGCACAGGTCCAGGGCATGTAGTTCAGGGAATACACACGTGGTCTGTTCAGTCACATTCTCTTCCCACAGCCCAAGCACCACCAGAAGAAATTATCTACTCAAAAGGAACTGAAAGTAGATTACAATAACAAAAGACCTACTGCTTCTGCCTCAAGCTTGCTCCCAAATTCCACCCATTCTATAATACTTACAAAATCACATTTAGGAAGCACAGCTGGGTTCCAGTAGCACACTGGATGTCTTCATAAATGCTCTACACTTATTTAATCCTTCCTGGAAGGCAAAGTCTGTGGCTCAGTTCAACTCAAGCAATAACATTTTATTGGCGTGACAAAATCTCTCAAAGTATAAGTGAAAGAGCCAAGATCCTCAGGGGTTCCACACAAAGTAAATAAGATGTTATGCTCCTCTTGCAAGTCCTAGAGGAGCAGAAGTTACTCATCTCAGTTACCGAATAATTAGTTGGAGATTTCCTGCTCACAATGATGCACCATCACATTCTTCTATAACAGATGCCAAATATAGTTCTGGGATTCCTTCTGTGTGATTAGCCAAGTATCTTTAATTTTAAGTTGTTCTCTATATAAAATGTACAAGATTTTATATTGTACATTTTATATAGAGGACTTAATTATATAAAGCTTTTCCTCTTGCTATCATACCTAAAGAGTGCTTATTCATTCAGTTGAGAAGCAAGATCCATAAGGGAATGAAAAAATGTTTTTATTTTTCTTCTTTTTACTTTATTCAATTAAGGTAATGGAATTACAAGAGGTTAGTAACTAAATAACTTGGACCATGCATTTGAAAAAGTGAAATAAATGCATTTCTCATAATTATGAGTCTCAGCGTTTCAAACAAGTAATACTTAAAAATTATAAGACATGTAAATGTATTGCGGCTATTTCTGCTTGCCATCTTTGTTTTAATCTTTTGTAATAAAATAGTAACATATTTTAGCACAATTAACAATTAACGATTTACTAAGAAGAAAAGGTGAAAAGCTCAATCATAATATTTCAGTAGTTTGAGCTATTGGAAATGCTTTTATCATATCAACCCAAATTATTAATGTAAAAGACCAAATGTATATATGAAATATAAAATGGAAAACAAAATCCAGGTCTCTCAGCTTTTCCTCTTAAGCCATTCTTTTGCAGACGGTGGTTTTTATCATTATCTTTCAATCTTTCTCTAATGAGTCATTGTATTCTTTCAAATGGTGAAGTTTCAACTATTGCAATGTGTTCAGAATAGGCTGCCTCACATATCTCATGTATTATACTTCATTTTGTGTGTCAAAATTAACATTCAGCTTTTTCACCTCTGGTTCATGCCTGGCTGTCTGCCATCTTTTCCAGTTCTTCCACATCCAGGATCATGCATTTCATTGCTTTTGACTAGGTAGATTTGCACCTGCCTTCAGTGAAGAAAAGCCTGCATGTCACAGTCACTTTGAGTCTGAAATCTGTTCCCCAACCTGCTTACAGCCAGATGGAGCCTGGTGCTCTCTGTAGATGTCATTAGCAAGTTCTTGATTCCGTTTTCCAGACTGTTAGTGGAAATACTATGTTATTCAGGACCTACTGGACCTAAACAGATGCACTTGCTACATCCTTCTGTTTTAGAGTCACTGGTAATCATGTTCTTAGTACAATTTTCTGTGCAGTTTTATGTTTTTGTTATCCATCCTATGTTTTTATAGTCAGCTTGTAAGGTGTCGCTACTTCTTGTGAAGCAGTGTCAGAAGTCTTACCGGTATAAAAATATACATATTTACCATTTCTCCTCTATCTACAATACTGTTATCCTCTCCTCTAAGCTAAGTGGAAAGACTTGATATGAGTTACTCTTACTAAATTGATTTTGTCTGCTACCTGTTATGTTTTCATTTGGACTTAGGAAAAAAATTATAATTTGTTTTTCCCCCATTTTCTAAAGCATTCAAGCTAGGCTGCCCAGGTCTTTGACATCTTTGCACTTCCTTTTCTCCTTCTTAAAGATAGGACTATGTTTCCCTTTTCTTTTACTCTGGAACCTTACCCATTGCCCTTAAGCTCTCAAAGTACTCACAAGTGTATTCTATTAATATCAAAAAATTTGAAAAGATTTTTTCACTTTCTCCTCCCACCATCACTTATCTTCTGAACTAGTTATAAGTATGCGGCTCTCTCCCCTTGTGGTTTTTTATTTCCTCTATCTTTACTGCCAATAGTTTATTCATTCCCTGAAAATCAAGTTCTAGGTTTTTGCACTGTAGGAAAGATTTGAAGCACCCATCTGAGCCACGCCTCACAATATCAGAGAGTTGATTCTAGTTCCATGGGACAGGAAAAGTGGCAAAGCTAGAATGCATCCTTTGACATGCACACATTCACAATCTACAGAGAAATCTCTTTATACACCAGAATACATACATGTATATACGTAGTTGCTTTAACCTACAAAAGTGTGATTAATTAATGGCATTGACAACACTTCTATCAAGACTATAAAATTTTTGCCATTGTTGTCATTGTGTGACTTTATTTCAGCTGCTTTTTGTTTTACTAAAAGTCATCCGTTTAACATGAAACTTAGAAATACCATCAAACTTTAAAAATCGTTACTTTTATCAGTCTACTGTTAACAGGGAAATGTTATTTATTTAGCCATGTAAAAACATTCTGTCAATTATTTCTGACAATAGCACACTTGAAAACACCTAAAAATGAACTTTGTATGTGTACTGTATGCCTTAGGAGATACCAGTCAGTGAGCAATGGACTTGTGTATGATCGAAACAGAAGAAATAAATTTAAGTGAGAAATATGAGGATACTAGTACTTGTACTGAGGCAGAGAAGTTTACCCTGAATGGACTTGGTTGACTAATATGCAGGTACAGAAAGGGAAACTGCTGTCAAAGAAGGAACACTAGTTAGGATGCAGACTTGAGAACAAAAATTAGAAACTCTAAGAAAAACGAGGACAGAACTGGCCAGAGGATAATCCTAAATGCTGCAGGAAGTTTTTGGTGGTGCTTCAATTGAGGACATAATTCAGTTCAAACCTGCTGCCTGAACATAATTATCTATTCCAGTAAATTTCCTCACAGGAGTTTGTCTTAAAACCTCCAGTGATGACATCTTCACAACCTCTTTTTGTGCTTAAGCTTCATATTTCACTCTCTCTTCCACTCAAAAAGAAATTTCTTGTTGTATTAGCTGTATCTTCCTTGCTGTACTTTCAGGCTATTTCGGCACTCTTGATCACAGACATCAAGAACAAATATTTTCTACCTATTTCTATTGTTGTATTTACAAACTGATGAATATCTATCTCTTCTTTAGGCTAAATCAACCTTTTTGTTCAAACCTTCTACATAAACCATGTTTTCCAAACATTTGATTAGTAGCATGATAATATAATAATTCAGTTTTAAGATCTCTAGTCCAATCTCCAGCTCAAAACAGGAGAAGCTGTGAGGTCAAAAACAGTCTGATCAGAGCTATATCCAGGCTGGTGTTAAAAATTCCACAGCTGGAGACTGCACACACAATCTCTTTGTACAGCCCGCTCCACTACTTGACTGCTCTCTAGGTGAAAAAGTCTTTCCTCATAAACAGATCGAACCCATTTTTTTCAACTTACACCTCTTGTCTTTTCAGTTCCTGCTACACAACACTGCCTGGCCCCATCTTTTCCTTGTAGGTGGAAAGTGGCTGTCTACCTTTTACTACTCTTTTTGTTAATATTGATCTTGTTGCTTTCTTCTAATCTTTTTTCCATCTTTCCCAGTTAGGGGTGCCCCCAAAATGAATAGATTGCTGGAGCTGAGCCTATGCTAATGCATGTCTATCACAGCTTCACTTACTTTTTTTCACATTCTCATGGCATTGTTGCTTTTACTTAGCAATCAATTTTAAGTCCTTTAACTTTTCTATAGATGGTTTTCTTAGATGGTTCCTTACCCTCTCTCATATCAGGTTATAGAAAGAAAGAAAGAACTTTGTACATGTTGCTCTTGAATAACATCAGACTTTCAGAACTGATTCATCATATTTTAGGCATCTTCTTTAGGATGAATAGAACTTCACTCAGTAGAAATTATCCTATTTATCTATTCATTGCCACTCTTCATTGACCCTTGAAGAAGTCAAGGGAGCTTATCTCAGGTGTACAAACCTGAGTTTAAAGTCCAAATATTTGTAGCTGGGTGTCATATTTTAACTTGATAGACAAAGGCAAATAGAACTAAGATAGTAAAAATACTCTTTAGGCCTATTTAGCTAAATTTACTAAATTTTCCCTTACTAGTGGAATGCTTAGCTCTTCTTAAAAAAAAAAAAAAAAAGCCATGTTGAAGCCAGGGAGGGAACCAGTATCAAATAGCTCTAAATAGTGATACTCTCACCTTTTAGAATGTGGGTTGGTTTTTGTTTGTTTTATATTTCTAATAAGGTCACAATAACAAACACTAAAATTTTGAAAGTGTAGTTAAGTTGGAGAATGCTTTAAAGAAACATTCTTAGCTGGTAATTCTGAGCTGGGACTCTGGAATGCTTTAGGTCTAACTACAACATTGCATACTGCTGAATGTGGTGGTGATAAAATACAATCAGGACCCAGATGAATAAATGAATAATTGCTTTTGCAGAACAAAAGCAGTTTCTGACTCTTCAGACATTTGTTTTGATAAATACAGTTGCCACCTAGGATAAAGCTGATATTTTTAACTAGCGTGTGGCCTTATAATATAGAGATTTCTCTATAGGTCTTACTATAGCACATGGGATATATTTGATTAGTTACCCAAATCACTCAGGGTGCCTTGCTTTTCTTTAGGGTTGTGGGCTGGAACCTATTTTTTTCACAATGACCTACTGATTTTTTCACAGTAACCTACTGATTCTAATCAGCAGAGTATATGCGTTGTTCATTAACATTTCATATCTTCATTGATAAAGGAGATGAAAATCTCGCTAGGTTAGTAATTGCCTGTAGAGTTTATCGCCTTTGGATGAAAGGGTCCAATACACTACTGACTGAGTAAATTAGAAGTTCTTTTAAGGATTTTGAATTATAAGAGTTCCTTAAATGATACAAACCTAAGGACAGATCTACAAAGGGGCTTTATGCTAGTCTATGCAACGTCAGCTTTTGGGGTTTTGGCACCAGACTTTGCATTAGATGCTTGAAGGAGTTTGGCGCCTTTCACCAGGGACCATAAGAACCAGCATATTACAGGCTGCTGAAATCTGGCTAGTTGTGTGTGGATAACAAGGAGAGCCTAGCTACAGTACTCAGAACTAAGGAGAGCCTGGGGTCTTGTGCCTTTGACCATGGTCTAAAACTTTCCCCACTGGAGATTTTTCTCACTTCTTTTAAGCTTCCTTTAAACTTCTTCTGTTACCAGGAGAAGCAGAGTTTGACTTGTTCTTTTATACAAATGATGAATAAACAGCATCAGCACATACTCTGAACACGGACAACTGAATTTAATTTCTTCTGACTATAAGTTTTCAAACCTTCTCACATCTACCTGAAAAGCGCTCTAGTGGCAAGTTCATTAGTTTCAGAGGTCTTCAGATAAAGACCCCACATTCTGTGTGATCCTGTGTATTATGTGTCCTCCTGATAGAGTAGAAGGCACTGCAGATAAAAAGCAGCTGTCTGGGCCACAAGAGAGGCTACGAGTGCACAGCTTGCAGGGCCAAGACAGCCAGATCCTAGCTGAGCTTTCCCTACCTATCAGAAAAGATAACACAGTCATCAAATTTTACAAACACAGTGAATATTTGGGTGCTATAGAAGAAGTTTGCAAGCAGACAAGTTACCACAATAGTTTATTCATCAGCGGAAAAACAAAACAAAACAAAACAAACAAACAAAAAAACCCTCTTGTTTAGCAAAGACACGGGCAACTATTATGTGCTGTGCAGTTTATATACCTGCGTTCCTCTTTTTCCACTCTCTTCAACGTCTTACTGTTTCATTAAGCCACTTGATTCATCATTCGACAATAGGGAAGTACAGCTCACTGAGCACCCAGACAGTTTAATTTAATTTTCTCAGTTTTTTAGATGGAGGCTCAATTTGATATGACCCCTTGAAATTGAACCCAGCCCCTGCTGTTGCTAATCAAATCCTCTCAGGCTGTTACATCAGTGAGAAGACTTTTAAATTGTAGTAGTATTAGTTTGTAGAAAAGTTTATTTTGTTAGATGTGATAATGAACATTCTCTTTATCCATTTCAGAAGACAGAAAATTTTATCATGGGTATAAACAGCTTTGTAGTGAGAAACAAAAAATAAGCCTATTTATTTATTTATTTATAGTAAGGTAATTTCAGTATCAGAAGGACAAAGCTGAATCTTTGAGTTTGATATGTTAGAGTTTTTCTTGAACTTTTTACTTTTGCTGCTGTTGTTTGATTTTGTTTTTTTTTTTTTTTTATTCCTATTTTGCACTTGGGGAAACAAAAAGATTCTCATTCTTTTTCCTTTCCTCCACTCAGGTGGAGGAAGCTTCAGCTCTGTCATGTGAATATGAAGGTGATTTTTTTCATCACCCTGCTGCATCCATCAGGGTGTGCATAATTTTGACTGCAATGAATATGACGTACATACTTGGTAAGAATTAAGGGTTCAGTTCACTAGCAGGGCAAAACTTATGCTGAAGATGAAAACTAGCTGATACGCAAAGATCTAGACACATCAAACAGGGATCAAATCTTACTTTTAAATGTGCATATTTTACCCATAGGATTAATATTTCACCAAGACATAAACATTATATATACCATTCATCAGCATTCAATAACTTTCAGATGTTAGTCTGGGAAAGTAAAAATTCTACACCACCTTTCCATTTTTGTTTTCTGTTCTTTTACCTTTTCACAACTGGCAAAAAATGCACTTTAAGTAAGTGTTATGTTTTTTCTCTCTGAATCTGCTCATCAAATTAAGAACCAATAGACATTCTGTCAAATACAGTATAGCAAGTCCTATTTTCTTTGAAAATGGCAACTTTGACCTGCCCAAACAACTTATTCTGGGAAATTTTCACTGCAATTCTCACTGAAGCTTAAATTACTACTACTAAAAGCACAAGTGGAAAAATACTTTGCATTGATTTAAACTTCACAGTCTTGAGAATTACAATAGCAGGCATTGTTCAAAGGTGATGAGATACAGCATAAGCTCAGTGAAGAAAACATTCTACAATAAGAATTAAATATAAACTTTAATTAAGCTAAAACCAGCAGTTCTTTGAACAAAAGAACTTGAGAACATTTCTAGAGAGTATACTTAATTGCTCCTCTAGTAGATGACTCCATATAAATGACAATCCAATATTAATATGACAGTTAATGACATAACTCAATACTATCAATTTTCTATTTCAGAATTCTATTTCTGTTTCCAGCGATTAGCAGCCAAATCTCATTGTTTCTATTTTTTTACTTTTTTGTTTCTTTTTAAATATTTTACCAAAAAAATAAGAAAAAGATAATTTTATATTAAAATATGTTAACGAATGTTTCCTAACTCCATGTGCCTTAGAAAAAAAGAACAGTCAGAATAAAGTCAACTGCTTTAGCAGTTCTGTTTCTTTCTAAGCTCCCTGTCACTATCCATATTTATTAGTTGTATTAATATTTTATAAACATTGTATATATACTGTATTCATATATTTGTTTCACAAATAATTTATAACACTAACTTAAAATTAAATGCAAACAATACAAATAGCTTCATTTACTAATGAACTATGGTTACCTCAATAAACTACTATCAGTTGTCAAAAGGTTGGATTTATTAACACTTTGCTAATGGAAATAGAGAATACATGACCCTTCAGACATGTTTGGAAAGGGCCATTCCTTAAGACTACTACACTTAATTATAAAATTTTTGAGAAACTTCTATATCATTGATCCGTGTCTTTGGATAATGAGAAAACTTCTGTGATCTCCAAAGGTCTGTGCATAAGACAGTAAGATAGAAATGGAAAAGAAGGATGTGATACATTAACTTCCAGACTCTTGCCAGACATTTTTCTCTGAACCTGCTTTTACTGTGAACGAATGTGACTGTTAGATATATAACCTGCTATCCTCAATGTTCCTATTTTGTAAAACAGACCAAATAAAGTACTGCATTTTTTTTTTATTATTTACAGGAAACATTTATCGTGGTAAAAATGATTTTTAAATTCTCTTTTTTGAAAATTTTTTTAGTGTAATGGATACAAGGATAATTTCTGAAAGCATTCACAATTATTTTTCTTACAGTCTGATCTGTTTTGATGACATAAAGCCATTTTTATTACGCCCAATAGTGCCAAAGACATTCTGCAAGACTTTCAGAATTACATGTCTGAAGTATGTGGCAGAGCAAGAACCCAATTTTCATTTCTCAAAGAAAGACATTCATGAATAACTATGCTTTCATTGCTTGTAATATCAAACAGCAAAATAAAGGAAAATCAAGTTGGATCAGAAAAAATTTTCTGCAAAGCCAAAAGAAAGAATTTAGAGTAAGCAAAATATTTATTTATCTAAATCAGAGCATTCTGAGGTTTTAGGTTACATTTTTTCTTCAACATAGCACAAAATAAAGTAAATTAATTTGAATGAAAAATGTATTAAAGAATAGAAAGTATTAAAGTACATGGGTTGCTCTGAAAGTAACGTCTCCTATTTGTTTCCATGGAAAATACAACTGTTACAAAGAGCAGAATAATACACTTTGATAAAGCAAGTTCTCAGTTACAAAACACTATGTTTCAACATAGTCACCAGTATTTGCTATGCATTTTTGCCAGCAATGAACATGAGCCTGCATGCTGCGATTGTAAAAATCTGCAGCAGTGTAAGTGAGCCACTGTTTCAAAGCTGTTTTGATGGCATTGTTGGTGGGAAATGTAGCCCATGTTGCAGACACAGTCCACCTTCCATCAGCCTGAACATATGGAAGTCAGAAGACTATATGGTGAGTGTGGTAGGACAGTCCAGCTAAGACTGGCAACATGCTCCTTGATCTTTAAACTGGTATGGGGCCAGGTGTTATTGTGTTGCATTAGAAAGGTTTTTTTCTTCTCTGGCCTGATTCTGGAAGTTTGAGCCTTCAGCTAAGTCAGCATCATGATATAGTGATCAGAGTTGATTGTCTGTCTAGGTTCCAGAAAATCCAGAAGGATCACCCCTTTCCTATCCCAAAAGACAGCTTGCATCACTTTACCTGCTGAGGTCTGTATCTTGTACTTTTTCTTCAGTGGTAAATTCACATGCTGCCACTCAACAGATTGCTGTTTTGACTCCATCTTGTAGTGGTGACATCACATCTCTTCACCAGTAATGATGTGATCCAGGATACTGTCACCTTCAGCCTCGTATTGGTTCGATAGGTCCTGACAAACTTGCATACAGTGTTCTTTCCGATCCTGTGCAAGCATTTGTGGGACCCACCCAGCAAAAACTTTACAGCATTCCAATGTGGCCACCATTGTTTCCAACACATTGACGATGTTATTCAGTTCTTTACCCAGTTCTCTAGTTATGATCTGCCAATTCATGTGAATGAGCTGATCGAGACACTGTGGATGAGCCGAGTGAACTGGGTCTGCTCAGCCTGGAGAGGAGAAGACTGAGAGAGCATCTTATCAATGTTTATAAATATCTAAAGTGTGGGAGGCAAAGGAATGGTCTCTTCTCAGTGGTGTGTAGGGACAGGACAAGGGGAAATGGCCAAAAACTGGAACATAGGAAGTTCTACACAAACATGCGCAAGAACTTCTTTACGATGAGGGTGATGGAGCACTGGAATAAGCTGCCCAGAGAGATTGTGGGGTCGCCTCTGGAGATATTCAAGACCCGTCTGGATGCCTACTTGTGAGATCTGCTATAGGGAACCTACTTTAGCAGGGGGTTGGACTCAATGATCTCTAGAGGTCCCTTCCAAACTCTGCAGTTATGTGATTCTGTGATTCATTTTGTGGTGTGACAGCCGTGCATTGCTGTCTGGCGCATGGCTTGTCTTTCATGTTGCTATCCCCACTGCTGAAATACACCAGCCACCGCCTCACTGTGCTCACATCCTCTGTTTGGTCCCCAGATACATTCAGAAGACATTGATGAATGTCAATGGGTACAATTTTTTCTGAGTGGAGAAATTCAGTGTCACACCTTTGCTTCATACGTTCTACCACATCAGATGTCATTTTGCGAGACTGCCCTTCTGCTATCATCTGCCACACAACAACAAAATATAATGGAATATTGGCAGGAAGATTCAGCCTCTACTGCCATACCACCAACACCCACCTCTGACATTTTGGGCAAACATAATAAAATAGGAGGCATTACTTTTGGAGCATACCTCATAATTTTATTTTCTGAGGACCTTGTTTTTGAACATGTACAAGGCATTGGTATCCACATGCCATATGTAAATAAGTTTTAAAGTTGAAGTGCATGTGTGTAAAGAAGAAAGATGTATGATATTTTGTTTGGTTTAGACCTGATAACCGTACTTTGTGAGGTCACTCATCACTTTATAGATTACTATGTTAATCTTTGACAAGTTCCCTAGGATGAGGAGTCCTCACTTATCTGACCTTTTTTTCATAAGGAAAAGTGTCTTTACATCTGGTTTTTGGTCACCTTCCATTGATCCCTATCCATATCTGCTGTATTCCTCACTAGTGTGGGATTGGAACTCTACATAGCGTCCAGGACATGAGAGAAACAGTTTTATGAAACTGAAACAAATGCTTTGTTCCTTACTCCTTTTCCACATTTAATTAGCTCTTTTGACTTCTGCTGAACACTGAGCTAGAATTTTTATAGAATAGTCCAGTTCCTAAATTCACAGAGTAGGCAGAATTTCAGATTGTCTATTCCCACACATCAGTTTAAACCTGTCTACACTGAATTTTATTTACTGATTACTGCTTGCCCTAATGCCAGTAACGCTTCTTTGTTGATTCCCATTAATCACATCAACTGTGCATGGTAGACATGCTGTTGCTAAGGAGAGCAGTAGACAAAAATGAAGGCTGCCACAAAATATATATTTGACATCTCAGAAACGTATCATTTTTATTATGTACATATAGACAATATGTTCACATATATGACCTGTTAGTTATTTTACTATCCAGCTAGCCTCCAACTTTTATTTCTTTTAAATATCCACAAAGTTCACAAGTAAAAAATAAAGGCATAAAAATTATGTTTCATGCATAAAATAAATACAAGACTGGGAAAGAGACACTCTTCGCAACCATGTCTGTCCTTAAGTTTTTTCTACAGCTTCACAGATTTATTAAGAAGTTATATCTGGGTTAATTTTTCCTTTGTGTAATATCTCATTTCTGTGGCTCAGAACTTATGTGCAGAGATTATCAAATGTCAAATGCAAATGTAAAATGGATCCATGCTGTACAAAATAGTCTCTTATTGATATTGAACTGACTGTTCCCTTTAAATGTTAATGAAACTGTTGTAATTACTGAAATATCAAAAAAGCTCAAGAGCTGGAGCTTACAGCTGTAGACCATTACTTGTAAATTACTGGCACAAGCATTATCTTGGCGGAAAGAGTTGCATAAGAACTTGCTCATCATGCTTCTCTTCTAAGTAAATGATAGAGACCAAGTACAAGCACAGAGAGAAAACTAAATAACTTTCCTGCTCTACAAAAGAGATATAAACACTACACCCAGCCAGGCTCCCTTTCTCCCCACACCCCATCCTATTTTTTTTTTTCCGAGGGACACAGGGTTGAGATTATATCATAAACATATTGAAAATATAGTGAAATAAAATAATTTCTTTAATTCTTTAATAATGATCCCCTGGTTACATTTTCAACTGAAATTAATAATTATGCCTTCATTTTTATTCTTTTTTTTTTTTTTTTTTAATGTGAGAACTGATTATGCTTAAAAGCAGATAGGCAGCATGGTAGGAAAGTAAGCTAAATAATGGTGGGAGCACTGCTGCATTTCTTTATTGCATTTTTTTTTCAGCCAGCAGGTCTGTGGAACAGATGCAGTGAAAAAGAAAATAAAGTACTTGAATGGAGTAAGCAACCTTGAGACAAAAAATGTCTAAGGGCTATGCAAGCATAACTAGGCAGTAAAGAACCAGTGATATCTATACTAAAGAAGGCTGGTGACACCTTGATTCTTTGATCTACGAACTGTGTGACAGGCTTGCTAATGGATAGTTTATTATCTGGGAGGTGAATAGCAAAGTCCAATAGTGTTTCACAGGGTTAATATGTATAAAACAGTCATTTAGATGTGCGCCAGGAATAGACTGTGGGAGGAGTTTGCTTCAGCACGCAAGGAAGTTGTACGTGCGACTGTGTGTATACGTATGTCTATGCACAAGTGCTTGTGCGGAGCACTGCGCGATACCCAGCTAGTCGCAACAGCTGCATCTGGGAAGATCTGTACCGAAGCCAATCATGGAATTGCCAAATCCTCTTAATTCACCTTTTGATGACATTGAAGGTGGCCCAAGCCTAATCGGGACCTTATTCTTATTTTTGTGGAGGACCGCTATCGTTTCACTCCATTTAAATTCAGGAATAAGCATCTCACAACGCCATGCTCCACTGCATCGGAACTGTATGAGCAAGGCGGTCTCGCAGAGAGAGAGAGGCGGAGAGGGAGACACTTTCCAGACTGAGAAGAAAAAGAGACACTATCTGGTTTTGTTGTCTCTGGGTTGAATTTTTTTTTTTTAAGAAATCTGCAGCTTGAAGGTATTGGAGTAATATTTCTGTAAGCCTTGTATCGGTGGTAATAAATTTATTTCTATCAACAGCAGAGCCAGATAATTTTGCTGTTGCTCTTACAGGGATCTGTTGTTTTGTGGATCAGATGGGAAATTCCAAAGAGCAGTAATCTTCGTTCTACCCGGCATTCTATGATCTTAGTCATCCCTGGCAAACAATTCATCTTTGAAAGAAGCTTACATCTCACCTAAGCTTATTTATGTGAGCAGTCTTTCCTCAGGTGCCGACATTTTCCTTTCCTTCATTCATTTTTGAAAATTTGTTTGGCTTGCAGTGTACTACTGATGTGTGGTATTTTTGTTTAGTTACTTTTTCTTTGTTTAAAGGGTGTCTTTTTTCAGACACAAGTAAACACAAAACTGAAGAACAAAAATTACTGATTTAGCAAACTGAAATTTTTGCAATAAAATTGCTAAATAATTATCAAAGTGAATTGAAATCATGTTGACACCTGATGAGTACATGGAGACTACCTGTTCTTTTTGTTATTACTCCACATCCATGCTGGCTCTAGAAAAGAAGTCAGTTATGGTAATTACAGAAATAACAATGGAATAAAAGTAGGTCAGATAAATGAGTATTAGCATGATAAAGCATTAGAGATTTGGGTTGTTGGTTGTTTTTTGTTTTTTTTTCCTTTGTTGTAAAAAAGTTAATTGAAGTGAACAGATACTACTGAGTGCGTAGATATTTTGTAAAGAAAAATACACTTGTAGGGGACATCAAGATAAAAAAAGAGATCTATATCTTTGCAGCATGAAAATAAAACTATGAACTACTAAAACTTACATGATTGAAAAAAACTGTGACTGAAAATCTGCCCTGAGAAAAAGTAAAGCCAAGGCTTTGCTTGCCTGATATGGTAATTGAGTAATAAGATATATTTTACTGCTGCAAGTCAGTTTCCTCATTCCACTTTAGAAGTACAATATAGCTCTGTCAAAACAGCATCTTTACGGTCCTATGCATTGACACCACAAAGCCATGGTCGTCCTTTTAAATCTATAGAACTGTGATAAATCTTCATAGCTCTGTATTCTAAAGAAGAAAGGATTAAAGAAAGGTTTTCAAGAGTGGTATATTACCTCTTCTGAATTATTTGAAGATGAAAGGACTGCATTATGGTGGGCTAGCACTTATCAGTGTTTCTTGGGATTAATAATTAAATAGAATTTACTGGAATAGGAAAGTAGTGTTACTGTATAAAGATTTAAACAATAAAAAATGTTGAACCACTGGGCTTAAAGATTGAATGATAGGTATGCATGTAAAAAAATGTATATTTCTTTAAGATGTATAATTTCTTAATTGTATCCTACACCAGCACTGGAGAGAACCATAGAAAAATAACAATCCTAATAGGACTATATTTTTTCTTGTTAAATAATGTCAAATGAGTTATAAAAGACAGTTCCTATCATTCAGAAAGGCAGATCACAGGTTACCTGACTGAACTGTATTTTCTGTATAGGGGTCTAGTATTAGTAGTGCTGTGTTTATAGATCCAAGAGTATTCATTTGGATTCTCACTTAGAATATTTTCAAATAAATAGTCTCTGCGTAGAACAAAATAAACTACAACACAACTAGCAATAGACTCTTCTTGATACAAAAAAATGAGTGAGTTTTCATGGAGTCCAAAATCTGTTTTAGAAGAATTGACTGAAGAAAATTTGTGCTGTTTCTGTGACAAAATTGGACAGGTTAGGGTTCTCGCTTACTTGTCTTGCTGTTCACATTAACTGCAGGCTTTTGAGTTAGTTCTATAATGGGGTGGAAATGACGTGACTTCTGTGGATGTGAGTGTTAATCCCCATCATATCACCTGGCAACAAGTTCTCCCACTCAATTGACTTCCAATGTGTGATTCAGCCCAGCTGTGTGAAGCTCAGGTTCACGTTTATTCCAGGTTAAAATTCACCATGAGGTTAATCATCACTATGAATTTCTAAAACTAGATTTTAATATTTTACTCCTGATCAGTTTTGTAAAAAGATATGCTTAATATGTTCTCTGCAACAAAATTTCATGAAGTGCTTTCACAGAATGGTTAAGGTTGATAGGGACATCTGGAGGTCTTTTGATTAAACTGCTAAGGCAGATTTTTGGTTTTGGATTATTTTATATCTATACTATTTCAGCCCAAATTCAGACTGGTCTTTTTAGAATAACTCTTCCCTTTTATCAAAAAGGTTAGATGCCAGGATCCCACATTATTTATCAGCATATCAGAGACTAAAATTTCAAGCAGAGACACCCAGTTCAACCAGTTGCTCCAAGTAACCCAAAATCATTTTTCCGCAGTAGAATACACTGGTTCTATTACCAAGTGAGTCTCTATACCTTCAGAAATAGTCTGAAGTTAATATAAGTTTAAGGATGATGAGACTTAACAAAGCCATATCAAAATTGTTTTCAAAATCCCTTTTAAAAAGTCATTGAAAGTTAATATGATTTTTTATGAGGCAACATTGCTTCCCGAAAAAAATAAGCTAACAAGTATGAAACAATTTAATCACTGCATGTAAATATGTATGGAGATACAATGCTTGCAATGCATTGATTCAACTGTTAAATGTTTCCCTTAACAGTCTATCATTAATGACCTCTTTAAAAAAAACTAGAAATCAAAGCATGTGATAATAAAAATATAGTTGTCAAAGACGTTAATCTACAACAATTTTAACATACTTTTAATAGCTGCATAAATTCGCTTTCTTTTTCAGACCTAGGATCGCAGATGGAGTGTCATGTAATATATCATCTCACATAAGTCTACTGCTTCACTGTTGTGGGGTTTTTTTCCTTAACTTACGACATCAGCTTCAAAAACAAAAACAGGTTTAGTGGGAATTCAAAGGATTCCAAATAGACTTTAAAAAAAGTCTTAGGAGACTTCAAGGTCTATGTCAGTCCATGCTAATGAAAGGATGCTCCTTGATCTAAAAGTAAAGCCTTGTCTTTTTATATTTTTATATACTGTCTTTTTTATATTTTATATTTATATTTTATTTTCACTATTGACAGTTTGGTTTTTAGTTATGCTTGTGAAACATCCACACATAGGGCAAAGTTGAAATTTTTACCCATATAGTCAATTTGTTCCAGTCCACATTTTTATTGCAGCTGAAGAAAACTATTCTTAGCTCAAACAGTAACTTTCCCAGGTGAAAACATATGTAACATTTTAGTAAGCTAGATTTATGTCAGGTAGGCCATGAACTTTATTGTATTCCTGTGGCAAATAAGACAAACAAGCAGAAAAGCTGTTGACCACTTGTAATGAACTGGCTCTCCTATTTCAATCTGAAGACAGCTTAAATGAAGTAAAAAGAGGAAAGCTTACATAAAGCTGCAGAAGCCACAACAAATCAATTTTTCCACTGCCTTTGTTACCTCATAGAATTTCCACAATGCAAGAGCCAAACATAGTTACAGGAAAGTTTTTTCTTCCTATTTTTAGGAGAAATTATACACTTATCAAAAAATATCCTGCAACTATACAAAATCTGAACAATTAACTGGATGAATATTTTAATAAAGAGAGAAAACAATGCTCTTTCCACTTAAATTTGTTTTTCATTTTGTTTGCAATAACATTTTTCTATCATCCAACTCATTGAGTAGGCAGCTCTCTTGATGGAATTGCATTTCTCAAAGGATTATCTGTTCCATACCTGAAAGTATTACAAAAAAGCTTATAATTAAGCGTATGATTTTTGATGCTAGGCCAGCAAAAATGCTTTTAAATCCCTGACATCTGCAGACTTCTGTGTTAGACTTTCAACAGCAGCGTGGGTGATATCTTCAACTTAACATTCCTTCTTGGAATTTCTTAGATTAGTTAGAGATATCACAACATGCTTTGCTATGTGCAGTTCAGTCATATTCTTAAAATATATCTATATGGCAATCAGAATTATGAAACCAACATGTATAAGAACACCTGTGGTAACTTTTCCCTAGCTGGCTCAGATACAAAGAGAAATGTCTTGGTAGTGACTGTATTTGCCACTGGGTATTTAAATGACTGACCCATCTTTAGAAATATGCATCTCCAACTGTCAGTTCACCCCATCCTAAAATATAGGAGACAAAGAAGGAAACACCATCTGCAAGTCTATTTTTTTTTTTCTCAAGTGGCTGTAAGGAGAAGATGATTAGCATAGATGATTAGCTTGGACCAGCTGTCTTATTCTCCGTTAGACAAAGTTAGATAAGGTGAATTTCATCCTGAATGATTAGTAGTTCCTTTCTTTTCTGAGCTGAGTGTTGAAGGCAATAAAGCCAGACATAAAAAATCATTTCCACTGGACAGATGGGAATAGTCAAGCTTTTACCACCAGTGTCCCCAGCTGCTCATCACCTTAAGTAGAGCCATGACTTGAGTTCATGTATCCAACCGCAACAAAAAAAAAATTGTTTTCATCTGGATCAGTTCTTTCCTCTTGCCATACACTCACTTGTGCTTCTACAAAGCCAATGATTGAGCATCTTTTGAGGAAGAGGGAAATTGCTTCTGTCTACAACTGCGTGGACACATGCTAGAACAAAATGACTCTAAAACCATGGTCTCAAAAATACTTATTCCCTTTTGGCGGTGTCTTAGTTTCTAACAGAAGTTACTTTTCTCATAGTGTCTGGTGTACAAAGCTATGTTTTGGTCTCAGATGGAAAACAAAACTGATAACACCTGGCAGCGTTGAACAGAGCCAAGAACATTTTCAGTTCTTCAGCTACTTGTATTCTTCTGCCAGCGAAGGGGTTGGGGTGGGGCACAAGGACCTAGGAGGGGACAGGACCAGGGCAGCTGACCCAAACTGACCAAAGAGATATTCCATACCATATGACATCATGTGATAAAAGGAAGGAAAGACAGCCGGGGAGGGACTGTTGCTTGGGGACTGGCTGGATATTGGTCGGTGGGTGGTGAGCCCTTGCTTTCTGTATAATTTTTTTTTTGTGTATATATATATAATTACTGTGATTTCTTTTACTTTCTCTGCTGTCTTAGTAAATAGCTTTTATCCCACCCCACAAGTTCTAATGTATTTTTCTCTTAATTCTCTGCCCCATCCCACTCGGGGATGGGGGAGGGTGAGTGAACAACAGTGTGAGACTTAGCTATCTTTTTTATCTTTTATCTTTTTTTATCTTCTTTATCTTTTACTGCGGTAAAAGTGAACAAAAAATCCTTTTACAAGTATATAAACAGTAAGAGAAGAACTAAGGAGAATTTCTGCCCTTTACTTGATGCGGCAGGGAACGTGACCACTGAGGATAAGGAAAAGGCTGAGGTTCTCAATGCGTTTTTTACAACTCTCTTTAATAATCAGATCAGTTATCCTCAGGGTGCTTTTCGCCCTGACCTGGAAGTCTGGGATGGAG
>WBMW01005921.1:244179-299988 GCA_013396635.1 Penelope pileata
GGGATATGGTTTAGTAGCTTAGTGGGTAGTAATGGTGATAGGAGGACAGTTGGACTAGATGATCTTGTAGGTCCTTTCCAACCTAGTGTTTCTATGATTCTATCTGCTGCGTCAAACCGCAACAGGCTGTTTTAAGTGTTCTAACAGTGAGTTGTGTGCTGTGAAGAAACTTTAGGACATAGGTGTCCAAACTTTTGGCTTGCCTGGGCCGCACTGAGTGAAGAGGAATTGTCTTGGGATGCATATAAAATATATAATACAGTTAATGTATATAAGTAACAAAACTTTTTAAAATATATTTTTTATTAAAACATTAAAAAAAAGAGCAACAAAAACATAAAACTAGTGGGATATTTGACCTAGTTTTTGTAAAAATAATGCACTAATTCCTGGTTTGATGGAAGTCATTGCAATTCTCAGTGACTTCTCAAGGTGCTCATCATAGGTTTTTGATGAAATTTTACTCTTCCTGTGCTTCATTCATGAAAATAGTTGTTTACAAATGTACATACTGCCAAAAAAGCAATGACGTGAATAAGGTTTGATTGTGAAGTGAGGGAAATTCTCTGATAGGATAGATATTATAGAAGTTTAGTATAGAGACATGATCAAATTCTTCTTTGAGTTGAATATCTGATTGCAACTCTACACATTCCATGTGGCCCACAGGCTGGACTTGCCTGCTTTGGGACCTTTAACCAGGAAAGATACCTGGCTTTCAGGCACTGTGGTGCTGAACACAACTCCACAACACCTTTTCTGAACCTGAACCCTGTGGCAACTACACCTTTCCTCCTGAGTTGTTGTTGATGTGAGGTTGGATCCAGCAATGGCATATTTGTGCTTCTGAACTTCTTGAACCAGGATATCAAGTTATAGCTATTCATGTTTTACAGTGTAAAATTTATATTGTTGAAATGAAGAACCAGATCCTTATTTTCCCTTGTCAGCTAGATTCTGTGGAACAGCCTTCTTGAAACAAAAATAGTTCTTCTGAGTGCTCTCACAGACGCATACAAATATTCCCCATGAGCCTCCCAACTCCTCATGCCAGCACTTTGGACTGCAGTTTCTAAGAAGGGATAGCTAGGAACCCAAGCAGAAAGGCACTATTGGGTGAAAAAGGCACTAACGTAGTACAAAGGCATGTCTTTGTCCCATATTTCCCCATCTCCAAGCATAACTACACATAATTCAGAAACAGAAAAAGAATTTGATAGAATGGGGGATTCTATTGTAGACATAAATATTTTTTTCTTGTTTTTTATTTTATTTTATTTTATTTTATTTTATTTTATTTTATTTTATTTTATTTTTTCCCTTTCTTATTTTATTTCCCACTCCTCACAGAAAAGTCTTTCTGGAATAGGGAGGCATATCCTCTCTGCTCTTTCTTTGGAGTGAGATCATGTTTCAAAAACCTGAGAATTCTGGAACTTCACTGGTCTGAGATTTTACTAACACATTCTTGTTTTAAACAAATCAGCTAGCATTTTATTGCTTTGTTTAAATAATTTACATATGGCAGCTAATGCCAGCCATAAAAATTATTATTCACTATTTACAAAAATAAGCTATTTAAAGCTATTTAGGAAAAAAAGGTATTAAAAAAAACTTCGTAATTTGATTACTGTGGCAGTTTAACAGACTAAGCGTATATTGAAAAAGTGAGCAGAAATGCTTAATCTGAAATAGTTTACAAGGAGACTTACATTCAATTTTTCCATTAATTTTCATGCTTGCATATGTCAAAATAACAGAAAATAGTCTTTAAAAGCACAAAGTCTACATTTCTTCTCTGAATATTCTCATATATGCTTACAAGCACATTATGTGTGTGCATGTTTATGCATGTGTTATGTGTAAATGTGGCAATGAATATAAATGTTGTTGATGGTGGGAGTACACAAGGAATGTGACTTGTATGCATGAAATATTGATTATGTATGTGTTTGTTAGCACACATTTGTATGAGCTGCAAGAATCAAAGTATTTTAATCTACAAAGGAATTCCGTACAGCATGGCTCGGTTGCCATAGCATTTATCATGCAGATTCTAGTCATAGTTCAATGCAGAATTAAGCAATATATCTCCACACAGCTGCAGCACAAATTCTACAGTATATATTGTGTCAGAGAAGCCATGTCAATATAGCAGCCATTCTCACCCCACTAACCAATGAACTTCTTTTTGAGTGGATTCAGTCACGTCTGGTATTCAGAAAGTAACAGATTTTCTATCCCTCATTTATGCGTATTTCTGGGTTTTTGGGCTCCTTTTTGTTTAACTTAGTACTTAATTGAAATTGCTATCTCTTTAGGTCTCTCACCTTCCTAGAAAGTATTAAATGGAAACATTCGTTCTCTTACATAATGCAGCTTCAACTCAAGCCAGAATCTGCACTATATATATATATATATATATATAGGTAATCAAATGTTATAAGCCAGTCAGCTCTCTGTCACTTTTGTAATCAGGAAGACCTAGCAAATGGGATCCCAGCCTTGCATGTGGGAAGTCTATGCTCAAACTGCCTTTTACCTCTGATTTCTTGTATGGCCTTTGACATGACCATTAAGACTATCATGTCTATCAGTGCATGGTACTCACCTTCTCTAATGATGGATTGGAGCAAATGAGGCATGCATTGCTTTATTAGCCAAAGAAGTTATTTCCTCAAATAAGTACTCCCTTTATGTAACTTTCAGCACTACTGTAGGGAGCAGCATTAAAATTCACTTTTTCCTAGAGTTTAGGCATAAAAAGACATGTTTACACAAGACAATGAAGCACAATCCAGAAACAGTAAGGATGGCACCAAAACAATCTCTGTCTCTTCAGGATGCATCTCTACACTCATGTTTTAAGAGAAAACTGCAAATGTTTCAAAGTTTTGGAAATTCTGTAAATTTTCTTACTCTATTCAACGTATTTTTAACAATAAATTTTTGTATTCATTGTTATAATGAATTATATCTTTTTTATTTTAAATGAAAATTTGAGCTATAGCTTGGAGACACTGTCTTCTTTTTCTTCTTCTCCAGTCCTGCTCCCTGCCCCCGAGGAAACGTAAAGACCTGTATTCACTTTGAAAATATGTAAGAAAAATATTATATCAGACAATTAGCATAACCAACCTGAAGATCATCTTCCTCACAAAATCATTTTTATTTCTGCAGGCTATACATAGCAAATAAAATCAATTGCAGTGATCCAAAACAATACTTGGATTTCTCCCATCTTGTAGTATGCAAAGGAATATTTTTGACGTTTTGATTTATTAAATCGTAGGTCCTGATTCAACTGATTCTAACAGTTATCAGGCTGTAAAATAAAGGGTATATTATAGAACCTTCATACAAGGAAATCCACCTATTTGATTGACGTTATTGGCTTTATGAAGCTACTACTTACAGCGAAGTGTCTTTTCTTAAATTATACCTAAAATAAAATCTGAAATATACTAAATTATTCTTCCACTGAGTCTCTACTCTTGGCTTGGCATGAATGAAGTAAAGCTCTTTTAGAACTGTATGTGTGGGAAGCCTTGCAATTGTTCCAGAGTCAGATGGCCCCAGGCACTATTAATTTTCATTTACTGCCCATGGTTCTGAGCAGCATCTCTAGTGCCACCTTCTCTTTCTTCTGTACTTTCTTTTACTGTTTCGGTTTTAGTTTATTGTGCATTCATTTCTCTTTCTCTAGATTCTTCACTTCCTTTCATTTTCTGTTTTTGTCTTTTTGATTTACTTTCTTTCTTGTTTTTTCTTTGTGCCAATCCACCCAACCTCTCCCTTTCTCTTTTTGATTTAATCTGTTTATTCAAAACATAATTTAATTTTTTGATTTCTAGTACCAATGGGTTCTGTGATACAGCATCTTCTTTTCATCTGTTTACATGCCACCTTTACCTAGACTGTTGGAGCAGGTCCGGAGGAAGGCCACAAAGATGATCAGCAGTCTGGAACACCTCTTCTACAAAGAAAAGCTGAAAGAATTGGAGCTGTTCAGCCTGGCAAAGAGAAGGCACCAGGAAAACCTCATTGCGGCTTTCCAGTGCTTAAAGGCAGTCTACAGGAAAGATGAGGAGGGGCTATTTATCAGGGAGTGTTGTGACAGAACAAAGGCTAATGGCTTTAAACTAAGAGAGGGTAGATTTACATTAGGAAGAAATTATTAATCATGGGAGTGATGAGGCACTGGAACATGTTACACATGTTCTGGATGACCCATCCCTGAAGTGTTTGGATGTGGTTCAGTGTGGTATTGGTCAACCTGATCTATTGAAAACTATCCCTGATCATGGCCAGGAGATTGAAACTAGATGACCTTTAAGGTCCCATCCAACCTAAATTATTCTACGTTTTTATTCTATGACTCTAAAATTACTGAAAAAAAATCGCTTAATCTGCTGAAATCTGTTTTGCTGTTTTAAAAAGGGAAGAAACACTCTCCCAACCTACAACAGACATACATTTCTGAAAGTTATTAGTCATACAGACTCTTCTCAGAACAAGACTGTAAGAAAAGGGAAGTTGGGGAACAGCTGCATCTTTTTAAAATGACAGCGTGGTCCTTACCAGATCAGCCAAGTGGCTTCAGAGACTTGATTGAACTTAGTGCTCTGGTTTCCCAAAAACTTATCAACCAATTTAAGTTCTGTCCTAACTCTAAGAAACTGGAATACAAGCAATGTGTTATATCAAGATATGTATATGGTCTGCCTGCTAACAAGGAAGAAGTCTTCCACCAAAGCAAAGAATCAAGGAAATTTACTAAGACATCCGTAGTCAATCTGAAATTGATATCAATACCCACTTCATTACTGTAAGTCTGTACCCTGATACCAGCTCTGAACTGAGCTTTTCTACAGCAATTAATATCCTTGTCTTGTATAGTTCTGCATTTATTGCTATGACAGTGAAGAAACCTGCCATTATTCACAAGAAAATTAGTATAAACAGCAGCAATTAATCCATCATTTCTAACCTAACCCTCAGCAACTCTTGGCACCAATTAAATTAGCTGTGGAACCAATACTTGAATCACTGGTCATAGTAAGAATGTCAGGTAAGAATAAGTTCATTTAGGAGAAATGGGAGAGAAAACATTCTCACCAGTACTGTGTAGTGAAACGTACATATCCAACCACGGAAGCATAAGCAAATCTGATCCTTATTGCAACACCTTGACACCTGTCATAGATTCTTCTATAATGAAAGTGCTTAATTGGTTTGTTCACTGTATTGAAGAATAATTTACTGTTTCAGGCTCTTCAGAGTAAAGGAACGGTCTTTACTTGATTGCTGTCTCTCTCCAAAAAGAGCAGATTGACAATCTGAGAAGAAATGTGTTACAGCCATCTATATATCTTTAGTATCGTACAAGGAAGGACCCAGCCTGCTACTTTCTGATCTTTTTACTTTCCCTTTATCAACAGTGCATTTCAACATCTCTGTGGATGATGAATAAGTATGCCAGGAAACAAGCTTCTTCAACAAATGTCAGTACAAGGAATGTACTTTAGTGGTTTTCAAGGTTCAAACTCAATCTTGGGAAAGGAGCAGGACATGTTCAGAGGATGTGGGCCATTTTCTGATAAAGATTTCTAATTAACACTTTTTTACACAGTCCCATCAAAGATTCTGAACTGATTTTCATTATTTTTTTGAGCTTAGCAATGAAGCTGTTTCCATACAGATGCATTCATAATTATTTGGTTGATATGTGTTTCTCTTATACGCTGAGGAATATATCTTCTTTTGGACATTAGACCTAATGTGTGCATTTCCACTTACATCAATGATCCCCAGGCTTTTCAGAAAGTTGAGATGAAATTCAGGAAACAATATCATAACAGACTGACTCTGAAACTCCTTCTTTCTGGTTAGACTTGTTGAAGCTATTTTAGGGAAAACAGTCACACTGGTGGATTTTATGCACCTATTGCTTCAGAACAATGGCCAGGTGACTTTCATGAAGAAAAGCTGTTTTTAAGCAGTTTTAGGAAAAACAAAACAAAATAAAACAAAGCAAAAACAACAAAAAGAAGCCACTTTCAGTGATAGGGAGTTACCAGGCCTTTGAGGTACCTTTCATTACATGTTACCTCTGTAACAAAAAACTCCAGCAGTTATTGACCACAGTACTCAGTGAGCCCAGAATACATCTGGTTGTATTCTGGATGGACTCATTTCATTGAGTCATATTCTGATTCAAGTTGTCTGAGATTCTTTTTACCTACTGTGATGAAATTTCTGAAGAGGCTTGACACAGTTTTCCGTCGTTCAGATAATATCTCTTTCCTAGGGGAATTATTTCAATTTTCAATTATCGAAATTTTCAATTTCAGCAGTGCTACTGTTGGCACACATTCTTTCCCTATGACAGCAGTGGTCTTCATGGCTGGTATATAAACCTAAAAAATAACAGAATATTTTCAGTTTCTTTAAAATCCTCTCTTCCATCCTCTGTTCACTGACCAGAGATGAAGCATTGCTGAACCTGAGCTCATCAGTGTGGCAGTCTGTGCTGCAGCGACCATGCCCTGGTTGAGTTTGTGATCTCGAGGAACGAGGGCCTGGCAAAGAATGGGGTCAGGACCCTGAACTTCAGGAGAGTGAACTTTAGGCCGTTTAAGGAATTGTTGGATGAGATCTCCTGGGAAGCTGTCCTTAGAGACCAAGGAGTGGAGAAAAGGTGGCTGCTCTTTTAACATGCCTTTCTGAGAGCACAAGAGCTCTCCACTCCTTTGAATAAGGAAGTGGGCAGAGGAGGCAGGAAACCAGCATGGCTTGACAAGGACCTGCTAATCAAACTGAGGGAAAAGAAGGGCAGGTACAGGCTGTGGAAACAAGGGCGCATCACCTGGGAAGAATAGAGGGATGCTGTCTGGACTTGCAGATATGGGATTAGGAAAACCAAGGCACAGATGGAACTGAACTTTGTGAGGGATGTGAAGAACAAGAAGAGATTCTGTAGGCACATTGGCCAGAAAAGACAGGCCAAAGGAGAATGGTAAATGAGAAAGGAGAACTGGCTACAACAGATATGGAGAAGGCTGAGGTACTTAATGAGTTCTTTGCCTCGATCTTCACTGGCAGCCAGGATTCTCATACTTCTCATGACCCTGATCCTCACATCCTTGAACTTCTAGGTGGGAACTGGGGGAGTAAATCCCCCCACACTGTAAGGGCAGAGCAAGTCCAAGATCGCCTCATGAGACTAAATGTTTACAAGTCTACAGGGCCAGATGACATGCATCCCAGGGTCCTGAATGGCAACCTGATGTGGTTGCTGAGCCACTCTCCATAATATTTGAAAAGTCATGGCTGTCAGGCAAAGTCTCCAGTGACTGGAAAAAGGGAAACGTCACTGCCATTTATAAGAAAGAGAGGAAGGAGGGCCCAGGGAACTACAGGCCGGTGAGTCTCAGCTCTGTGCCTGAGAAGATCATGGAACAGATCTTCCTGGCAGACAAGACACATGAGGGACGAGTGGGTGATCCAAGACAGCCAGCACAGCTTCATCAAGGGAAGGTCTATGCCTGAGCAATCTGGTGGCCTTCTATGATGGAGTCACGGCATCAGTAGGCAAAGGAAAGGTGACCAATGTCATCTACCTGGACTTGTGCAAGGCCTTTGACATGGTTCCCCACCACATCCTTATCTCTAAATTGGAGAGATACGGATTTGAAGGGTGAACTATTTGGTGGATAAGGAATTGGTTGGAAGGCCACAGACAGAGGGTTGTGGTAAATGGCTCTATGTCTAGGTGGAGTCTGGTAAGGAGCAGTGTCCCCCAAGGGTCTGTCTTGGGACCAGCGCTCTTTAACGTCTTTATCAATGACATTGATGATGGGATTGAGTGCACCCTCAGCAAGTTTGCTGACAACACCAAGCTGAGTGGTGCGGTTGACACGTTAGAAGGAAGAGATGTCATCCGGAGGGACATAAACAAACTTGAAAGGTTAGCCCATGTGAACCTAATGAGGTTCAACACAGCAAAGTGCAAGGTTTTGCACTTGGGTTGGAGTAACCCCAGGTATATACGCAGACTGGTAGAAGACCTCCTTGGGAGTAAGTAGCCATGCTGAGAAGGACCTGTGGGTCCTGGTGGATGAAAAACTGAACATGAGCCAGTAGTGTGCTCTTGCAGCTTGGAAGACCAATGAAATCTTGGGCTCCATCAGAAGAGCTGTGGCCAGCAGGGAGAGGGAGGGGATTCTCCCTCTCTACTCTGCCTTCATGAGGCCTCACCTGGAGTAATGTGTCCAGGTCAGGGGCCCCCAACACAGGAAAGATGTGGAGCTGTTGGAGATAGTTCAAAGGAGGGACACAAAGATCAGAGGTCTGGAGCACCTCTCCTACAAAGATAGGCTGAGGGAGCTGGGCTTGTTCAGCCTGGAGAAGAGAAGGCTGTGGGGAGACCTCATTGCAGCCTTCCAGTATTTAAAGGGAGATTATAAACAGGAGGGAAATCAACTTTTTACAAGGGTAGTTAGTGATAGGACAAGGGGGAATGGTTTTAAACTGAAGAGGGGAAGGTTTAGATTGGACGTCAGGGGGAAGTTCTTTACTGAGTGTGGTGAGGTGCTGTAACGGGCTGCCCAGAGAGGTTGTGGATGTCCCATCCCTGGAGGTGTTCAAGGCCAGGTTGACTGAGGCCCTGGGCAACCTGATGTAGTACCAGATCTGGAAGTTGGCAGCCCTGTCCGTGGCAGGGGAGTTGGAACCTGATGGTCCTTGGGGTCCCTTCCAACCCAAGGCATTCTATGATTCTATGAATTTCTTTTCTATCTTTTTATGTAACCTCTTATATTGACCAGTTTTTGAGTCCTCTCTTTCAGCAATCTGGCACTCAAGACAGATGTAGTCCTGATGAAACTATGCCATAGCCATTTCATTAAATATGGCAGAAGTAAACAGAAAAATAGTCCAACCCAATAAGCAACTTGAACCACAGAAGAAATCATATAGCTTTTGGTACCTGACTGTTGTTAGTGGCACTACACATCCCCATCAACAAAGCAGCTTCTACTGCAGAAATAACAATCTAACAGTGCAATTTTTTTTACTTTTTAAAGAAATCCATCAGTGAGTTCAAAGTCCTTTTTTTTATTTTTCAAAAAACTTGGACATAATCTTTATAAATCAGTCATAATTCAATAAATGATCCAGACTGTAGCTGTGTTATTGCTTTTGATTTGGAATTTGCCTGATATAATGATGCATCAGGCAATGATGCAGAGTGACAGTAGAAATACAGCTGAAGAGAAACTAAGCCTAATGAACACTTATTTGCACTTGGAAATGAGAATATTTCAGACTTTATTGAATTTCAGACTTTATTTTTTAAAATTAATTTATTTTATATTTTGCTGTACGCGCTTATCATTACTTGGTCCAAATATTTAAATACCTGAAAATCTTTTGACCCTGACTTGTTCTTTCCAAACTGTGAGTACAACAATACAGCAATAGATAGTTATTCAAGGTTGATTTCTGATCCAAAACCATTGACTTCAATGGTCTTCATATCAGACCTTTAGAGGTCTTGTTTTCAACATTCTCTTTCAAGTAATATGCACTACATAATTAACTGTAGTCTTAAAACTGACGCCTGTGCCTCTGCTAATTATTCCTTTCCAATTTATTATATTTTCATGCATGTCTACATTTTTATCTCTTGCTCTTTATCCATTTTCTATCTAGCACCTTCTTTTATCCATGACTCTTTACCTAGTTAGTAATCTCTGAAGTGGAACTTTGCCAAATGCTTCATGAAAATCCAGCTCTATTACACCTACTAAATTCCATTTATGTGTCATGTCAGTGTTATCTTCAAAGAACTCCAACAGGTTATTTAACCATGACCTTTCTTGACTGAAACTATTTTGTCCACCTCTAACAAACTATACTTCAGCAGATGTTCTCATACTTACTTCTATCAAGATATTTTCCCTGCAGCTTGTGTTAAACTGCATGGCCTATACTTTCTTGGTTTATCTCTTAAGACTCTTTTTTTCTAATAATGAAGTTATATTTGTCAGTTCTCAGTCCTCTGAAATCTCTTTTAAATCTAGTGAACTTCTAAAACATGTCATTGAAAGAGTCACCAAGCCCTTACTTTATTCTTCTAGGAAAAAATAATATATATATATATATATATATATATATAAATGTAAAAGACATGAAAATTGTATAGATAGTTTTGTTTTTCATTTTTTCAGGTCTTAGTGATTCAGTTGTTGTTTGAGAAAAAGGCAGAACAGATTTAATCGGTGGGCTGTTCTAACAGGAATTTTTCTTTCTGCTTTTTAAGATAAATTCCATGCTGGAGCTTACAATCATTTTCCCTCTAATTTTTTTCCTGAAAATAATATGCAATAATATCCTGCGTTTTTTCCAAAACATTATGAAATGGTCTGAGACAAAGAAAAGTTCTCTGTGCTTGATGAAAGGAAGAAAATTCAGAAAAAGATTGAGTTTGCTCCTTATGTAAGTCACAGTGGCAGAAATCAACTGTCTTATAGAACTTTCCACCTTCAGATAATGTGGAGAGAGTGTGATATCATAAGAGGATAAAGATTATAGCAAAAACAGATAGAGCAAGTATAATTCTGTCCAGTAGAAATCTGTAACCCAGAAGTATCAGAACTGATTCAGAGACTCCACTAAACCAGCTCTGAAACTGAGACCCATGCAATAAAATGAGAGAGCAATAAGAGTATTGGACCTGGTAGTTAGTTCCACTGTTTTGAATAAGAAAAATATTGGTAAAATCTGATCTAGCAACCATTAAAGCCAAAGATAAAAACTAAAAAGGATTAGGGAAAGCCATGGGTAAATGCGCTATGGAACCAGGTGATCAAGTTGTGAAGGGAACAGGAATCAAACAAAAACTATAACTATAAAAAAATAATATAGAGTGTCCAAAGAAGAGGACCTCTGATGCGAGTGTTCTCCAAGACTGGATGCAAAGAGGCATCTTACAATTTAATTCAGGGAAAATGTATACAATTGTACAGTTACAGTTTTGTTAAAAGACACATATTCAATGAACTGTTATATCCTAAAGGAGGACAAGGCTTTAGATAGTACAGCAGAGAAGTTCTCTCCATGAAACAGGAAAAAGTAATCAAGAGGCTGGGCAGTCTACCAGAACACAGCCAGGGAACACACGTGAACTGGGCCCCACTCAAACTAAGGCACTCCATGACTCTTGACCATCACCCCTCTGCTCACACTCTGCTTTACAGAGTCACAGATATTTGTATACAGGAAGAATTTGATAACAGATATGCTTTAGTAAGGTTACAGACAACAGCTAGAACACAGCCCAAATGCAACGCAACAAAGAGCTGTTTCGACTTTTTAAAACAAACAGCACAATATTCAAAACAGACAAAGTCATTCAAACTCATATGATTGTCACTTCAGATCAATACTTTTCATGCAGTGGAAGCCAAGGTCCCTAAGGAAATCACTATGTATTAACTGCTAGCAACTGTTGACTATTGAGCAGAAATCCGCGTCTGGAAAAAGTCAACACTAGGAGAGAGAGCCTAGAAACCTGGAAGGTGACAGGCAGTCTTGAAAGTAATTGGCTGCCTGGTATTATTAGCGAGGGAAGATAATTTGCCTACTTGTCCTCTTAGCAAGAATTCTCACAAAGAGCATGCAAAGTTTATACTTCAGTGTGTCAGTGAACATTTTTTTTACAGAGAGAATATTTCAGTTCAGCACCTTGCTTTTTTCCATGTTACTTTAAAGTTATAGTAAATAATTTGATTAATTACAGACATGTCTGCTGCTGATGGCTGTATTTTCTAGGCTCTGACATCAAGCTTTTCTGGTATAAATAAGTAGAATTTGAATGTCGCTTAGACCATCTGTAATGTCACCATGCATCTTTTTTTTCCTTTCTTAGAGTGTAACAACTCAGTGGTTAACAGAGATTTAGGTGAACACTGCAGGTAGTGTAGGGTTTTAAAGGTATTTAACTGGTGGGGCTTTTTCATCTTGTTGGTTTGGTGTTTTTCACCTGCTCTGCACATGTTGTTGCAGCCAGCCTTTACCAGTTAAGTAAGGAGCTGTTTCCACAAGCAGAAGTGGAAGTTGTTACAAAAATAATGCCATCTTATCATTTAATGAAATCTCCAGCTAAACTTTACAAAGAACTGGGGAAAAAATCATTTGCTCAATGTTTCTCCACAATTGCAAGGTTATTATTGTTTGTTTCATTGTCAGACGAATTCTTGAGATTCTATACGGCAAATTTAAATGTCCTCAATTCTAATTTTTGAGCAGGCCCAGTTATCAAACTATTTTTCATGAGATAAGTAACATGAATCACACACAACACATTAAGTCAAGAAGAAGTGATTTCAGTATCTATCCCACAAAGAAAATATACATTGAAAACCACCCTGTTATTTGTCCAAATACCATGTCACTATCATAACCATCATCTAGGTATTCAATTCAACTCAGCCTTAGATGACTCCTTTAATTCCTTCTTAATGTTTCTGGTCAAGTCATCTTTCATGATAATAAAATATTTTTCAAACACTGTACTTTAAGCAGTTACACTATTTATTCCATAATAAATTGTTTCTTGAAAAACACTATTTACAGGCTGAGTTTCTTTGCTCTGGACTGATTGCCACTGCACTTTGGCTTGCTTCATGGGACTCTGTATTTAAATATAGTTATAAATTGGTATAAATCTCTTGTAACATTTTCCTTCTGCTCACGACCCAGAAATACAATCTATTTGCCCTCTTCAGCTTGAAAAATAGCACACCACTCAAATACTCATAGAATGTGTCCTTCATTCAATAGAGAAAATTAGTTTCAGTTACTTAAACTGAGTAACTATTTCCCTTCAAAGAGGATATTATATTTGCCTAATTGCATTTAAGTGCTGAACGCTGTAAAGGATAATGTTTCCTGAGTATGGCTTTTTTATTTTTTTTTGTTTTTTGTTTTTTGTTTTGCTGGTAGAAGGCTAGCTGCCTGTTACAAGGGTCGATAGAAAACTACACACAGTTTGAGTGATGGATGAGAATTCACAGATCAGTGAGCACAGGCACATTTTTTCCCAAATGACTCACAGCAATTCTTTCCCATGCAATTCATATCCTTATCACATGCACTAAGTAAGCATGAAAGGCAAATTGTTGACTTTCTGTTATGTCATGAAACAATCAAGATCGAGCCAAACTAAGTGAGAAAGATACTAGTCTGCAGATTTCTGCAAAAGACCTACTGAGAAATCAACCGCACCAGTCCTATTTTTTTTTCATTTCTGTCTTAATTAAAGAGCCCTTTCCACTAGCATGTTCCAGTAAGACATCCACAGTACAGATGCTGTGGTTTCATTACAGTTAGAACAGACACGTGCTACACAACTTTGACTTTATTTTTTGGCTAACAACAGGCAAACAAACAGTAGATGAAACTAATGGTGAGCTTAATTATATCTATCCATCAAGCCCTAAATTTGCTTCCTTTCAGAATACCAGGCACTGTCTTTAAATCCAAAAGGACTGATGGCATGATACCAAGTTTAAAATTCTCCCACTGTCAAAGGCTGTTTTACTAATTATCCAGATTCCAAGGCAATCATACAGCCGTAATCATTCACCTCATGCCTGGAAACATAAGTCTTGTTCTTTTGATGAATATTTATAAGACAGTGTAAAGCAGTCTACTTTCTTTTCCCTTCAGGCAAGACAATTTGGAGTTCATCAATATGTATTACCAAGGACTTTTATAAAAGGCACTTCAAAGGAAATTCATCAGGCATTCCTTTTGTCTTGATTTCTGTTAGACTGATGCTTCCTTTTGACAAGTATCAATAAATTATCCTCTGATGGCTACAAACTTGATGTCTTATTCAGAAACTTACTCACATAGCCAAGTCTGATCCTTAAGTTTCCAATGAAATTTTTAGTATCTAGCTTATAATTTTAGGACAGAGAATGGCTGAGGAAGCAAGTGAAGAAAAAAAATGATCAACATATATATACAAAGTAAATAATCAATATGTATATACCATGGTTCTATAACATATTTTGCTTTCACAGATGACATGAATTTTCCAGTTAAAAATTTCCATGACCTACATTCCTTGCTATTTTTTTCATTTGACTTTTGACCATATTTGGAATGCCTTAAAAGAGAAATTGTAATGTGTAGTTCCTAATGCTCAGAATGAACAATTAGCAAATTAAAACCAGATTAATGTAGATACCTAGTGTTGAATGACAGAATGTCTCCATCATAGTTGGTTATTGCTTTTCTTCCTTTGCATGCTGCAACAAGGACTCATTTCTGGGAAAGTAAGATGAGATTTTAAAATGAAATAGAAAAGAAAAGAATGCTTCTCTGACTAATATGCAATAAAAATACTGTGATGTTGCATATTGTTTCCTTTAATCACTTAAAAGTGAATAACATTTTTTGCAATTATTTATTTTGTCAAATATGCATGCATGAGCAAACTGTCGTGGAGCATACAGAAACGTATACTCTAGTATATGATAATAAAGTAAAACCAGTCTGTACAATAATGGGCCAAACAATGAGACAAAATGTAGGTCGAACTTTTCCTGATTTATTTTTTAAATAAGAAATGGAATTATTGTAAAAGTACTTTCTGAATGTTTTTATACCAATTGCAATATTAGTTTAAAAAGGATGACATGAATTTCCACAAGTAAAAGCAAACTCTCTTGGTTATGCCAGAGGTGCAAAAGACATGTCACGCCTTAATGAGCCCACATACTGATCAGGCTCTTCTTAGTTTCTTGTCAATAGAATCTGCAGCCTTCAGGGCTTGCCATATTCTTTCTTATTAAAGTGCATGTAGGAAGTGCACACTTCTGCCTATGCTTGTGTCATTTTGAAATACAAGATCTTGTCAGATTTTTTCAGATCTTTTTGCTCCATTCCTGGAGGTATTCAAGGCTAGGTTGAATGTGGTCCCGGGCAGCCTGATCTAGTGGATGGCAATCCTGTCCATGGCATGGGGTTTAGAACTAGGTGATCTTTAAGGACTCTTCCAACCTAAGCCTTTCTGTTATTCTATGACAGAAGCCGAAAGCAAAGCTCTAATTTTCACGTGCACTGGAGGTGAGAGGCAATGACCTTTGTTCACCTTCTAAAACATTTATGTTGTGATAAGCACTTCAAAAGATTGTCTTTTTTGAAAATTTCTCAAAGAGTTTTGGGAAAACTAGTTCCTCTTAATGGCTGTTGACCAATAAAGTGCAGTGGAATTAATCTGAATACTGATAAAGATTAATTCATCTTTTAGACTGTAATGAAACCACAGCATCTGTACTGTGGATGTCTTACTGGAACATGCTAGTGGAAAGGGCTCTTTAATTAAGACTTTCATCTTTTGGATCAAGATGCAAAATATTCAAGGGAGTTTCTGAACTTCCTCCCAACAACAAGCCTGAAAAACCACCAATTTTCCCTTACTAATAAAGACTTACAAACTGAATGGGATAGACAGCTTGAGGAAGTAGCTGCACAGGGCAGAAAGTATATGGAGGTGCCCTGAAAACGAACTGACAGACTTCACTGCTGGATTTGAGTTTTGCTTAAAACTTTACCTTCTGAAGGCACAGAGGAACCTTGTAGATCTACAGTAGGTATTAAAAACCTTAAGTAATTGAATGAGAAGAAAACAATTACAAAATGTAGTTTCTGTCATCGGTAATATGAGGTAGAATTGACTTTTGTGGATCTAGAAAGAGAAGTGATTTGATAGAAGATAACAGAAACTGATTACTAATACTTATAAATTGCATAGAACCTAAAGTGAAAAAAGTAGCATGCCATGATGGATGATGCACAAGGTCTCCTGAATTGGAAAGCTGTTGTACCTTGATCTTAGCTAAGTTTGATTGTTTACTAACTGGAATAGAGGACAATTAATTTTGTTGATATTTATCTGGAAAAAAAAGCCTCTCTCTTTTCTCCATAAATACATTCAGTGTACCACATGAAGTGCCTAATATTCAGATTTGAAAATCTAGTTATTGTGGACACCTAATTAGAATAACTCACTGTCTAAATTATTGTGCTTAATGTATTACTCTGAATAAATATTTAATATGCTACCTCAGGTGTTCCTGTCTTAGGATTTTGATATCTATTTCCTAATTACAGTAGAGAAGTTGTAAAACTGAAGCTCATGCCATGGTCAGTAGAATTTCTAAAGAGCAGTTCAATGTGCATTTTAAAACATTCATGAAAGGTTAAACTGCCAAGACTTGTGAAAATTCAGGATGAAAATAGGTAACTTGCCTCATGCTACTTCTGTTAAATGGTTGCATACTAATAGATGGATGAGACTTTCCTAGGGTTCAGTTTATGACAGACAACATTTCTTTCAAGTCTTGATCAGAAAATAATACCAAGACCAAGCAATGGAAGTAAGGGGATGATTTATGACCATCAGCTCCAGGAATATTATCTTCCTGAACTTCCGATGCTCCTGGCATCATGTTGCATTTCAGTGTAAAGCCTTAAGGTCAGCAGTAAGAATCAGCATCCTTGAGTGACCCTTAAATGAAAACACATAGGAAGTTCTTCATCTTGGAGCCTACTCCGTTTTACCTCCTCTTTCTTGACATACTCAACTTGAGATGCGAGTACAGAAGATTTCCATTTGCTACTGGTTCTTCATCTAGCAGGTAGTACATGCTTCAGTGCTACACTCCAGAAGCTGAATGCCTCCAGCCTGAGGAAAAATTTAAACCTAGTTTTCTGAGTCAGATAATTTTATTTAATGAAATATTTTGGGCTGTAAACCTTTTTTTGTTTGTTTGTTTTGTTTTGTTTTGTTTTTCAGTGACGCTACTCTGAGCTATGGGTAGGTACCTGATGGGATATGGATTGAGTGTCTTATTCACTTAGTATTTTCCTTTGATGGGCTTTGATACTTGCTGCATAAATGAATTGGAACTTCTAGGCTATGATTCTGACCTCCTCATCAACCACATACGGAACTTGAGTGCCCACCTGAGCCTTCACAGGTGAGCACAAAATCCTTCAGTGCAATGATGCTGAACAGGACTATTGTTGCGTCCTTTTGTGAATTGAGACAAGTGTTTTGCAAAGGATGCCTTCCGCAAAATGAATAAGACTGAGAAGTAGGCAACATCTATAGCATGACTAAATTAATCTCAAGTTAGAGGTGAAAGCACCTCTCACTTACATAATTTCATAAAAATCTTATCCTGATATTTAGGACTTTAAACAGAGTTTACTCCAGCTGTTATTAGTACCTTCTCCACACATACAAAAAAGTGTTTAACAACATCTAAAGCCACTTGCACATGAAAGTCTGTAAAACATATAATGGTGCATATAGCTTTAAATTTTCTGATTATCAGACTTGAAATCATATATCTAAAAATACATAAGATGAAAAGACAAGAATGATGCTAGGTCAAATGCCATGTTAAAGTCTGTATCAGGTTGTCTTAAGATCTACAGAGACAGCAAAGGTAAATATATGTCATGAGTTTCAATTTTAATAGTAAGTAATATTCCTTCATTAGTTGCGTTCTGTTGCCCAAGTTGAACAGAGAAGTAACCAAAATAAATAAATAAATATACAGAAAATTATTAGGGTAGAATTTCAGCATTTTCCAAGAGGCTGTGTTTGCTCTTCCTTTTTACATCAAGATCTTGCACATCTGGAGAAGAAAGAGTAGGAGACAAAAGTAGGTGACTGATTTCATGTCGAGTTTCCCTCCATTTGGAATAGAGAAAAGCTCACTAGATCCAACTACCTGATGAAGGCAATTTATGCTGAATGATAAGACAGGTTTTGTATCAGCTCTTGAAAGCTCAACAATTGATTTCCCTTGTGCAGGTTCAGCTGGTAGCAAAGCTGAGCATATGTAAAGACACACAGAGACAGAGAACAAACACTGACATGACTAGTCACACAGGCTGCCCAGCCAAGGACTGCCTTCATTAGCACTTACACACGGGACTCACATTCTAAATCATAGACTGAGACCTCTTCCTCCTCTCCGAGTGGTAAAGACAGAAGGTCACTGGTGCAGGCACACGCACAGGTCTCTCCAGGTTCACAAGCACATGCACATTCACGGACCCCTCCAGTACTGTCATGGCCTCTCTGCCAGTGCAGCACCCCTGCCCTGATCTTGGGCAATCTTACCTCCTTCATAGGTCACCTACATTCACTGGATGGTCCAGCTTGAAGTTCTCTGCACACCCACAACACTCATTGGCTCCTCAGGCACACTGTATTTTCAAGATCCCCTGAGTGTAATACAGGCATCCTGCCCACCTGATAGCCTGCCCCAGACCCAAGGTCCCCTTACTTGCCAGCTAGTCCACCTTAACATTTGCTGGAGAATACACATGCACACCCCATGAACACTGGGGCTGGGGAAGGTAGAGACACTCATCCCTCCCTAGTGATTGGCAGCAGGCACACAGTCTGTAACTCTCAGCCTGTTCCAACTGTCATTGTGGAGCCTCGCACACACCTCACTCACATCAGTCTTACTTGGCAACAAAAGATCAAAAATTTCAGATTTGAGCCATTTGATTCTGAACAATGTCTGAGGAAGATTCAAATAACCCATATCTATGCTAAAATAAAAAGATGTGTATGATATCTTCATTTTCTACGTCCTGTGGTACATCAACTATTTTCAGCCTTACAGGCATCTAGTAGAAAAACATACCAGGTATACAGAATGAGCAACTCTGAGCGCTGCGGTCTCACTGAAGAGTAGATGGAGATATTCTGGACATAGCAAATCCATAATACTCAGTGTCTTCATATCTGCACTCCCAATTGCAATGGTAATGTGTTACAATAACAGAAAACACGGCAGAATGGTGACTGACACAGTACTTTGAGAAGGGTTATTTTAATCTTCTATTAGTTGCATTATTTTAATCTTAATTTTTCACTGTTGACTCATCATTTTTTCACATTTAAGCTCATTTGAACAAAATCAAGATATTGTAGAACTATTACTGACAGTAGCAAAACAATATTTTTGTACAGAATTTATGTGAATAATGAAAGAAAACATAAGAAAAGGAAGGCAGCTTTGGAATAGAAGGTTTTCTGTTTCATAGTCAAATATTTGTGAGCCTGGAAGTTTTTGTGCCAGATGAGCAGTCAAAAAACAAGAATCATTAATCTTTGCTATATTTGATGATTCATAGAATTTTTGTGAATAATTTTAAATTATGGGTCTGTGTATGTTAAATACAGTGAAGTATCCATGTGTAAACGTAATTGCCCTACTCAACAAAGATAAATTGCATGAGATCTCAAAGAGAAATAAGTGGAAAACCATTCTATGGAATATTAGATATATTTTTCTTTAGAATCCATATCTCTCGAGATGAGCTCCAAAATTGTATTCTACTGTACACTGTTTCATCCACTCATTTTTTATATTATGATTGTAGGTGTTGTTAGAATTTCCTAAGAGCTATTAAGCAATGGTTATCCTCTGCTGGCTTCCTCCTCTGCAGTAGTTTTCTCTTTCAGCTGTACTAGTATTGTTTTGTTTTTGCTTTGGTTCTTATTTTCCAAGTCATACTGAAATGTGTCTAGGATATAATATCAGAAGAATAATGATCAACAAATGCAACAAATGATGAGATCTTCAAAGGTCACTTGATTCTTTAGAGAGCTTATTCTACTATATAAAACCATCATATAGGAAAGTTTTGGTTGCGAAATTGCTGCTCCCTTTGCCCTAGCTACTATACTAATAAAGCAAATTTGTACATCATGACCTTTCTTTTTGTGTTCCGCTTAGAGCTGTAGATATTTTAAATCTGAAGCTTGGGTTGGGAACTGAATAGAGAGCAAAGATACATCTGTCATCTATCGTGATGCTGAAAAAACAAACTGTAGTATTCTTTATTTGTGGCTGTCTAGCTCCAAGGTGGCTAAGGTAAAAATAAATAACTAGGTCATATTCTGAGTCTGTTTGGATGGGATAGAGTTTCCCAAGGACCAAGAGAGATGAGCAGTTGTTCTCAGCAGCTACTGCTGCAGATCTGGTGTTGGGACTTGGGCTCTTTTAACAAGATCTAAGCTTATTGTCCAGTATAATATAATAAATTTCATGTGAATAAACTTTAGAAATGAAATAAGGTAATACATACTTTAGTATATATGAGGTAACCAAAAATACGTGTTATTGTAACTATAGGAAGTCAAGCAGAAAGATCAGAAATATGAAGATTCAGAAAAAAGAGCCAACTTTTCCACAGATAAGATGTTAAGGAGTCCAGATTACTCGCTAACAAGCCTTTCTGTTTCTAATGACTCTCCACAGTGTCCTTCAGACTCTTGTGACCTTGCCATGCCTGGGATTGTCATGCAGGTGCATGTATAGCTGTATCAACTGCAGCTGCATTATGTGCAATCTAGAAACTGCACACAAATGCAATCCACAGCAGCAGTGAGACCAAATATTTAACTCTTCAGCAGCCAACATTAAGCATACTGTTAATCTGAGCACCACCAAAAAGGCAAATATCTCAAAAGCCTGTGTTGTTAGTTGATGTTAAATAGAAGCTTTATCGACACTCAGAGCTAAAATTAAGAGTTCAGTAAATACATCAACATGAAGATTTAGCACCAAAAATGGTTCCTTCCACAATATCAGTAAATCATACAATGGTTAGGAGCACAGGATAGAATGTATAGTACTGCTACATAAACTGTGTATAATTTCTGAGAACTGCAGTAGATTCAAAGAAATCCTTTCTTCCTCCATATTTATGGTCTAGCGATGCTTTGTACTTAAGCAAAAAATTTTTTTCTTAGAGAATTACAATTTTACATATTGTATAAAATACAGAGTCAATTTTACATGTTGTATAAAAAATGGTTGAAAAAAATATCCGAAAAAACAATCTAGCCTTTGATACATACAAGAAAGCTTCAAAATGCATCAAGATAGAGGTTGAATGCACTGTGACCAGTGTGAAGGTGAGTTACAGAGGGAAAGTAATAACTGACCTATGCTTTTGATTCTTTGCTCTGACATTTTACATCTGTGTGAAAAGAAGACAGACAGGTGGGAAAAAGCAAGCTCACTAAATAACAAAAAAATAAAATAATAATAAAAAAACCTATAAAGCATAAAAAAGTAAACCAAACCAAAAAAAAAATTGTCTTTTTTTTTGAAGAGCTTTCTCCTGAGGCCATGTAGACATGTGCTTTTTTAAAATTTCATTCAGTGAGGATTTTTGTATTCAGTCAAGTGGGCATAGTATGTAGCATATCTTCTCCTGACCTGCAGATCAAAGATCCCATTAATCATAGAATCATAGAATGGTTCAGGTTGGAAGGGACCTTGGAGATCATGTTCCAAACCCCCTGTCATGGGCAAGGACACCTCCCACTAGAGGTTAAGCCTATCTTTAATATTGCATCTGTAACCCTCTGGGTTTTTTTTCTGTATTCTGACTAGATCTACTCTTAAAAAGACTGTAGGCATGTGTTTTCAAGCAGATCAGTTGTAACAAGTTTTTGGGGAGCTTCAGAAGAAATTTAGTAAAAGTGTAGAATCGGTCCGTGTCTTTCACCTTGTCTTCCACATATGCAAACTTTTTGTGATCATCATGGATATTCTGCATCATGTTAGATTTTCCTATGCAGAATTCAACCTGTGAGCTGTCATAGCGTAAAATTTATCTGCTTCTACTTTATCTAATCCTCAACATTTTTGTTCTTTATACTTACAGTAATCATCACTGCAGTATGAAACAACATATATAGGTGTATAGTATATATACCTGAAAAGTATAGCAAAATACTGTTACCTAAAGCATATGTTCTTTTAACAGAATCACAGAATTGTATGGGCTGGAAGAGGTCTCTAGAGATAATCTAGTCCACCACCCCTGTTAAAGCAGGTTCCCTACAGTAGGTTACACTACGGTAGGAAAGCATCCAAGTGGATTTTGTGTATCTCCTGAGGAGATTCCAAAAACTCTCTGGGAAGCTTCTTCCAAGGCTCTGTCATCCTCAGAGTAAAGAATTTTTTCCCTGTGTTCAGATGGAACTTCCAGTTTGTGCCCATTGCCCCTTGTCATGTCACTGGGCACCACTGAAAAAAGCCTGGCCCCATCCACCTGGCTCCTGTCCTTTAGATATCTGTAAGCATTGATAGAATCCCCTCTCAGTCTTCTTCAGGCTGAACAGTTCCAGGTCTCTCAGTTTTTCCTCATAAGGGAGATGCTCCAGGCCCTTTATCATCTTTGTGGCTCTCCTCTGGACTCTCCCTAGAAGTTCTCTGTCTTTCTTGAAGTGGGGAGCCCGGAAATGGACACGGTGCTCCAGATGTGACCTCACCTGGGCAGAGTAGAGTGGGAGGATCACCTCCCTCGACCTGCTGGCCATGCTCTTTTTAATGGACCCAGGATACCACTGGCCTTCCTGGCCACAAGGGCACACTGCTGGCTCAGCCTGTTGTCCACCAGGACACCTAGGTCTCCTTTCCATCAGGTCCAACTTGTACTGATCAGTATGGTTATTCCTTCCCAAGTGTGGGACTCTACACTTGCCCTTGCTGAATCTCACCAGGTTCCTCTCTGCCCAACTCTCCAGTTTGTCCAGGTCTTGCTAAATGGCAGCACAGCTGCATTGCATACAGCTACAGTGCATCAGCCACTCCTCCCAGCTTCATATCATCAGCAAATTTTTATTCCAGAGACTTTTAATAATGTTTTTATTTTGATTTTCTTTATTGTAGGTATATCAGGTAGATGCTAGGACAGCTAAACTGTGTTGAAAATACGGTTAAGCTTTCTGAAAAGGAAAATTACTATGTGGTATATTCAGTATATTAATTACATTTACTGGAACAGGCTGCCCAGGGAGGTTGTGGAGTCTGCTTCCCTGGAGATCTTCAAGACCCGCCTGGACGCCTACCTGTGCAACCTGCTGTAGGGAACCTGCTTTGGCAGGGCGGTTGGACTCGATGATCTCTCGAGGTCCCTTCCAACCCCTGCAATTCTGTGATTCTGTGATTCTGTGATTGATTATATTGTAGAGTGGGATCTGCTCTCAGTCCTTTCCCCTTGGAGATCCTGCCACAAACTTATCATTAGAGCACATGGATCCCCACGCAGACATTCATTGATATTATCACTGCTTTTAATCTTCCTTTAATTTGGGGAACCTGCTGGACGCTCTCCAAGGTGCAAGTTGTACCCATTAACCTTTCCATGCAAAGAGTGTTTTTTGCACGCAATCTGACAGAGGCCCAGTCAGCTACTGGATAGGACCAAGCAACTGCATGTGTTTTGTACAGCATATGCTATCTATTAGAAACTTGAAAATTGTCTTCTGCATGGAGTGAACCTAGAGTGGACAAATTAAAGCTCATGTAGTAAATAAATCATCAGAACGTCTGCTTGTGTTTGCTAAAGTAATATCAGAAACTGGGAGAGTAAAACATGAGGACTTTAAGGACTACCTCAGTGACAAACTGTATGAAGTAGACAGATATAAAGAAAATATCTTGTAGTGTTGAATTTTTCATTAGAAGTCAATAGCCTCCGTAAAGCTGTCAAATGTTAACTAGCTTACCTTCTGCTCTTTGCTAAAAGGTTAATGGATACAGCACATTTGCCAGTGTGACAATGAAAAACAAAGCATGACAAATGATATACTCTTGTATTTGTTATGCTTTCTTTTTTTTAATTATTATTTTGTTTTTAGGCCAGCTATCTGTAAAAACATCTAGAGGGTGAACTGATATTAGGACTGCTTGACAAGCCTTCCCTAAGTAAAAAATAAGATTTATGGCCATCATGCAAGTGGGGAGAGAATTTGAAAGTCTTCAACAGCCATACATTTTCCTTAACTACAAGAATTCCACGCGGTATTTTAAACTTTCTCCTGAACATTTAGGTCCAAATTCTGCTACCACACACTCAACTCAATATGGGGACATTTTTCTCAAGTCGTAAGATAATGTTCAGTACAAGCTCCACAAGAAATGAATGTCTAGACTTCTAACTTGTGGTTCCAAAATTTTTTTCTGCAGTCTTTATCATTACTGTAAGTGGATATGTGAATGTCACTGGACCTAGGACTTTTAAGTGGATAAATTTAAAGACTGGATATTAACTGGCATCTTTTACTAGCCAAATAATCTCGCGTAAGAGTAGGATGCATTGTTCGAACAATACATACCCATATACAAGACAAAAATACAAGGAGTGAAGCAGGAAGGTATTCTGTGTCCAAGAAAACTGGACCAGTTAATGTGAGTACTATTATAAATCCATCAAGTTTTGTGAAAATGACAGATGATTTGTGGCTGGGATCACTTAGGCATTTTTCACTTGCTCAAATCCCTGCAAAAGTAGTCTTTAATTACAGAACTTTTCTCTACCTGTTATCTATCTGAAGAGTGACACATTTCAGCCAGTCTAAAACTTAGTGTTTATTATAGGAAAATCTTGAGAAAAATATAATGATCTGAGTTCTTCAGGAGATCAGACCAGCTCACCCTTTCTGGCCTGAACTGTATCAAATTATGGATAAGGTCAGTCATTTTTTACATCTTTCAGTCCTGCAATTTCAGATGTATATGGTCAATACTTTAAAGTGAGGAACTCCTACTCATAAAAGAACTCTCAGATCATAAGCACTATTCTTGTAAAAAAAAGTGAGAATCATAGAAATACAAAATCTGTACTGTTATTAATTGCCATTGAATTAACAGGATTTAGTTATTAGTATGGGAATGAGTATTGTAATAGGTTCATGTAATACAAGAGCGGAAATAACTTCCAGGAAATCTCTAAAATCTACCAATTTCAGATTGTCACTGACACTTTTCACATTAAGCAAATGTGCTTACAACAAGCCTGTGTCTGACAGTACACTATACTTCAGAATCCCAGACCAGTAAAGAGCCCAGCCACCACGCGACAACTGCAATAGCCATTTTCTTCATCAGGCTGACAGAGAGAGCCCAAGAAACAGTCATAAAAGACGCATGCAAAACAGAGGCTACAGATACTTTTTGTTTGCTTGCTAGAGGCTTTAGACATACCTAGAGAGTGTTCTTCATTTGCTGAAATAAGTAGCCAGTATAGGCATTTCGTAATTCTTGGTATCTTTTTTATTTGCCTGCACACAGAGCTTGCTAACGTACTGCCAGAACTGGTTTATAAATTTACATTCATTAAACAGTGTGCCCAGAACTCTAGTTTGTAATGTAGACATCAGAAATTATTCTGCAGCGTAGTTACACATCCAGGGATGACAAATGAAGTGCATTGCAGCTTTTAGACCTATGATACAGGTGACCTTTTCCTACAATCCAAACTAAAGAAGTTCCTAAAGACTTGTGCTGTTTAACACTAGAATACACCTATACCAAGATTTTTATTGCCACTTCTTAGATCTTTTTTTTTTTTTTTTTTTGGCTGAATCTACTTCTTACTCAGCATACTTTCTTCCTTCTCACTGCAATCCTGCTTTCTGAGAAATATAGGCATATTGCTTCACTTTTCACCATACATCTTTCCCACCCTAACCTGGCCAGTTCGATTCTCACCCAAGATACGTAGTAGCACAATACACAGTAACGTTAAATAACCTCTTAGGACTTCCATAGGAAATGTCGGGAATTTTGTCTTTGGGTAGCTGTGCTTCAGGTCTCCTGGAATCTGCAGAGAGCCAAAAAGAGTAGTAAGGTAGCTTCTTCTCACGTAATGTCATTTCTGTGTACTAGATGCTTGCATGCTCTTGAACACTTCTCATTATAAGTGCAGCAAATGAAAGAAATTGAAAGAAATGTTTGCAGAAACAGGTATTATCCCAGGAGCTAGTTTGAAGCTTATAGTAATATCAAGACAAAATAGAAAGGCTATGACCTTCATTCTTCATCTCCCTATAGCTTGATAGCTTATTCTTCAATTAAATCCTTCTGGCTAAAATAGTAACAATATCAACAGCAAAAAGGAAAAAATGAAAGATTATTTTTAAGGCTAGCCATAGAAAAAACCTCAGAGTTAAATTCAGGATATCAGCTTTTTTCTTCAGAGGCAAAATGTATTTTGTTTGATTTACTCTCAAAGGCTTACAGCATGTACCAGCTCACCAAACCAGTTCATTAAGCAGTTGAAAGTATATTGGAAACAGTATGGCCTAAAGAATAGGACCTCAAAAAGACATAAGCTATTGGTGACTATAACTTGCTCCTGTCCTGTGTTTCCTAACCGACATCAAATGCAGTGTTGGAAATGAATAGCTGAGTGTTTAAAATGAAATAAATGTTACATTAAGAGAAAGACAATAACAAAGAGAGAACATGGGAATCAGCACAGAAAACAATATAATAGGACTGTGCCTCAGTTTCAGAAAATATTTTCTTGTGTTTAATTTCCCTCAGTAACATTCTGCTGTTGGGGTATTTTGTATTATTATTGTTATTTCCCTTTAAAGAAAGAAACATTCTGTAAATTACACAGGGGGAAATCCATGTGAATACTCCCATCCTGAGCAATGTACGTGGTAGAGACAAGCTGTAAACCTGCCTTACAGTAGAACATAATTTGACAGGCATGGACACAGCATGATAAATCTTTTTCTCTTTTACTATTTCACTGTAAGAGCTTAAAATTGTCCATTGCTTGAGTTAATTAGGTAAGGCTATGGGGATATTTGAGCATCATTCAAACATATGTCATTCTTCTTCATCTCTGCCCACTGAGTTTTTCACTTGTGCACTTTTGGCCTTATTCACAAAAATAGAATTGACTTGAAATTGAATATTAGGTTTTTACTGCTTTATTGGTTTCTGCGGGTTGCTTTTTTTATTATTATTTTCCTTAAGTTGGAAACAAAAGCTTTTCTCTTTTTCTGCAACTGGTGGATTTAATCATTTTTGTTCTGTTTCCCTTTTTTCCAATGTAAAAAGAAGAAATCTACCTTTCTCTTCTGAAGTTAGCATTCTTGCTCCTCTTCAAATCACTCATGTCAGAAGAATGGTCTGTACTCATCTAACATCTCCATCCCTTCTTAATTTCAAAACCCCACTCTGGTGCATAGTGCCTTATAAATACAACGTCTCCCATGTTGAGAAACAAATCTCTCTTTTGCCTTCCTCCTCCACATCCCAGAAAACATCTGGCCCAATTTATTTTGATGAAATGCTCTGAAGAATGCTTACTCTGAGGTACATCTCACCAGGAAAATTATTAACCCATCTCTTAAGTTCATTAAAGTAATAGGTTATTGAAAACAGAATAGCTTAGAGAAAGACAAATCCCAAAATGAGAGATGTCATTAATAATGGAGTACTATCTATATCTGAATCCCTTGAAAAAATTCAAAATATAATTCATTAAGTAAATTTTAGTACATAGAAGAAGAGGAAGATTAGTACCATAGAAAGTTGTTAAGTTTTTTGGTTTTTGGTTTTTGTTACATATCTTAAAGTTAGTTTCAGTCAAATTAATCTGCTTAAGCTTTAATCTGTAATTAATGACACTTGTGAAACCAATTGCCTTTGATGAACTGTGTCCTCACTGTAGTGCCAGCATGGCCTTTCACATCTTAAGAAGCAGAGGAGGAAATACAGAATTATGGAAGAAACCTTGTATTAATTATGAATGAAAACTCCACTGAACTAAGATAGTTCCAAGGAAATCTTTCCTTTCTCCTTATCCATTTGTATTCTTTTAATTTGGTATTTTTATTTCTGACTGTTGCCTGGAAACTTTGCTATAAGTACGAGTAATTTCAGATAAGCTCTTTTGTGTTGACTGGTTAATTCATTCATTCATTTTTATCATGATTTCCAACAGATCAGTCTCATTTATTTATTTGTTGCCAGAGATGTAGTTTTTCATTTCTGACAAAAAATAAATAAAAAGAATAGAAAAAAAATTGAGAGAGAGAAGAAAACCAGCTGTTTGTTCTCTTGTACAACATACCAAGTGGAGACCAATTGCTATTTATATCCAGTTAGTGTAACTAACCTATTCAAAAAAGCACTCAGATGAAATATATCCATTTTCCTGCCTTTAGAATATGATGCTTCACAACAGTCTGATTTTCCAGGTGCTTAGTTTACAGGTGTTACATAATGTTATTGACAACAATTGTGTTGTTTATATGAGCGTTATCATTGTGTGCAAAATATTTTCATATCTACATGTGCTTGCTCATGCAGTATGAGCCTTCTTACTGCAGGCTACTGTATTTGATCTACAGCTATCAGCATTCAACTAGCAATTTGATTTAAAAAATATGGCCTGAAAATAGCTTCATTTCACATATATTACTTTGTGACTTCTGCTGCGATTGCTCAGCCAGAGTCCAGCTGTGGAAATGTTAAAACTATTCATCAGGCATGAATATTCATCAGAGTGGTATTCTTATTTTCCCACACATCACTGAGATGGCAGACACAACTGCTTGGTGAGAAGTGTGAATAACACATACACACACACACACACACACACACACACCAAGAAGCCCATTGAATTATGCCTGTACAGCTGAAAGGCAATACCTTCTGCATTCTCCTGATGCAGCTATATTCAATGTACTATTTTTCATCTTAGTGGATCAAGCTAAATGAAAATACCAGTTCCAAATAATTACAAAATCGCAAATCAAGCTTTCCAACTCCTGAGCTCAGTTTAAAATCATGAAGGTTTTTTTTAAAGAAATTATTTATACTTGCTTTTCAGACTGAAGTCTTTAGGGACTAAAGGACAAATTAAAACATGCTGGTTTTAAATAGACGTTGAGACTGATGAGTAATCACAGAATCTGGAGCTTCATAAAAAAAAAGGCAATAAAACACACAGACTTGTAAAATTGAAGTTAAATGGTGAAACTGCTATGCTGTAAATGTTCATTGACTCCAGCAGGAAGGGGATTTGGGTCCAACCACAAAGAAAAATACATAATCTCAAGAGCAAATTCTGTAACCCTTAGTAATGTCATGCCACATATCGTGATGACTTCAAAAGACGACATGGGGTGAAAAATTGTGTACCTTGCATCCTGAATAAAAAAATGCAGGGTGAGGCTTACTGCTTCCAGCAGTGCAGTTCCTGACGCTACATCACACATGACATTCCTCAAGGATGAGGCTTGGCGCCAGATACACAGTTGGTATAAACCAGTACAAATGTTTTGATTTCAGTGGAGTTACAGCACTTAACACCAACTAAATATGAGATCTATTAGCATCCTATTGTCTTGAGAGCATCTGCCCATAGCTTTTTCCTGATACATATTCATATGGCAATGGAGCTATGTTGTGGTTTAAGCTGGCAAGCAGCTGAACACCACACAGCCTTTCCTTCACCCCCCTTCCTCCCAGTGGGATGCAGGAAAGAATTGGGAAAAAAAGGTAGAACTCATAGGCTGAGATAAAAAACTATTTACTAAGACAGAAAAGGAGAAGGGAAATAGCAGTAATGATAATATATAGACATACATGCCAAACAAGCGATGCACAAAGCAATTGCTTACCACCTGCTGACTGATGCCCAGCCAGTCCACTGCCGCCAACTCCCCCCAGTTTTAGAGTTTATGACATTATGTCATATGGTATGGAATATCCCTTTGGCAAGTTTAGGTCAGCTGTCCTGATTCTGTCCCCTCCCAGCTCCTTGTGACCCCTAGCCCCCTTGCTGGCAGGGCAGTACAAGAAGATGAGAAATTAAAGCATCCTTGTCTCCGTACAGCTCTGTTCAGCAACAACTAAAACATCAATGTGTTATCAGCATTGTTTTCTCCTTAAGTCAAAACATAGCATCGTACTGGACACTATGAAGAAAATCAACTCTGTCCCAGATGAAACCAGGACAAATTAATAAAAAAATTATCTGACTACAGTATATTTTAAAGGTTGTCTGGCAATATACAACAATAAAATCCACTCTGTGGCAGAGATGTTGTGCATAGCTTCTATGCAGCTTACGTCGTAGGTATTTCTCTTATGCAAGCCTTGTATGAGACTTTTCTTCAGGATGGAATATGCTTCTTGTTGAATATTTTTCTGAGAGGAAAAAAAAAAGGCCTAAAGCATTTTCCTAGTGTTACTTGGAAAAAATGAAATGAAAATACCTGTCCAACATCAATGTCCTTGATATAATTAAGGTTACATAATGAAGAGACAGAGTATAACTATAGCTTTTAAGCAGAGTTGTATGCCTTGCTAGTGTACAGTGAAATAATTGAGCCATGATTTATCTGACCTGCTTTGGACTTACACATATGCAAGCATATGCATATACATGTGTAGGTATGTAAATATTAGTATATGTGATCAAGTAATGTAGGATAAATCTCAAGCCTTATACTACCCTCTTGCCCTCAAGATAGCCAGAGGCTATGGCTTGTGAGACGAATGTGCCTTTTTGGAAGTTGAGGAAGAGTCATCAGTATACTTATGAGATGACACTTAGACAGTCCCAGCTTCTGTTCCTGCTGATGAATGTACTCCAGTCTGGAAGAAAAAAAAAAAAATGAGAGAGAGAGAGAAAAGTGCAGACTTCAACTTAAATCTCTCACATCATAAGTGACAATTTTAATTGCCAGAATATACAGACTTGCAAAATGTTTTTTTCAGTCAATTGTTGTTGTTCTACTGTGTAACAAGTATCTGGCAGTGAAACAGTATGTTATTGATCCTCTAGCTTGATTGCTAAGACAAGTGATGAAACTTGGACCAGTATACTCAGATGTTCTCTGTAGGGAAAGGACAGGAACTTTTCAGACTGGTGAGATATGGGCTAAGCTACAAGCAGGACTATTGGTTCCTTGAGAACTGAGCCCCGACTTAATTTGAGACAAGCACATAAATAATTTTGAGATTACTGAAACTGTATTTCTGGCCAATGTGGGCAAGCAAATATCGAATATATATATATATATATATACGCACCAATCAAGCTAAAACCTGTATATTGAAATAATAGCACTGTATTTTAGGAAGCAGTGAGTAAGATGTCTGAAACTACTGAGGTCCTATTTCTGAAAGAATTTTACTTACAGAGGATCATTAATCCTACTGAAAACCAAAGGGACTTTGGCTAGATTGATTTCTGTGGGAGTTAGTCACTTTGAAAATCTCATTAGGATACCTGTCTACATCTTTATGCTCTCAACTTAAATGCTTTTAACATTTAGCTGTTAAGTGTCTTTTCAAAATGAAGGTTTAGGCTCTGAAACTACATAGACTTTGTTAAAGATATTTATTATCTTCCAATGACTTCAGTGAAAATGAGGTATCTAGGTGTCTTTCAAAATTCTAACTACCATGAAAGTTAAAAAGTACAGTACAAAAAGGGGTTGTGACATCTGAGATTAAATAGTACGTTTCCCTGACTTTTATTTTTCTCACTTTGCAATAAAATCAACATTCCGTTTAAAATTAAGTCATAGAATCATAGAATCATAGAAACACTAGGTTGGAAAGGACCTACAAGATCATCTAGTCCAACCGTCCTCCTATCACCATCCCTACCCACTAAGCTACTAAATCATATCCCTTAGCACTTTGTCTAGACGCTTCTTGAACAGCGCCAGGGATGGTGACTCCACCACCTCCCTAGGCAGGCCATTCCAGTGCCTGACCACTCTTTCAGAGAAAAAGTTTTTCCTTATATCCAGTCTAAATTTACCTTGGCGCAACTTGTGGCCATTCCCTCTCGTCCTGTCAGTAGTTACCTGGGAGAAGAGGCCAACTCCCTCCTCGCCACAACCTCCCTTCAGGAAGTTGTAGATGAGGTCTCCCCTGAGCCTCCTCTTGTCCAGACTAAACAATCCCAGCTCCCTCAGCCGCTCCTCATAAGACTTTTGCTCTAGACCCCTCATCAGTTTTGTTGCCCTTCTCTGGACACATTCCAGGGCCTCATTACATGAAGTCATTCTTTCATGTGTTTGTGTGCCAAAGAGACATACTGAGCTAATGTAGAAAGAACAGAAAGAAATGTTCTAATCATGAGAAATGCATGAAGACTCAGAGTAGTAAGCCTTGTCATGTCATTTGACATGTACATATAATGGCTCAGAAGCAAATCGCAGATCCAACATACAATGACTACAAAGAATCAGCAAGCAGGGCCACTGTTTGACACACTGAGTAGCTTAGAGCAAGAGGCTCTGCCATCACATGCCAGGAGTTCACACATTTACAGACATTTCTTTCAATTTCTACTGGGGAGTTGGACGGAAGGAAGAGTGAGGGGAGGAAAGAAGACTGGGCCAGGATACAATGTTCAAACATAATTCCAGGCCATCTTGTATGTGACCCAACCACTCAAGAGCTGAATTAAATTATGGAGAGTTTGAGAGTAATTATTTATTCTGTTTCTGGGATGATTTATTTTTAATGTAGGAGTTCTGCAAGACATTTTGTGGTCCCCTCAGCTTCTTCTGGAATATAATAGCCAGACTGAAGGGAGCACATTTCATTTGTTGGCTTTTAAAATCAATATTTATCACATTGCCATGATTTTTTTTTTGATTTTTTTTTGGTAGATGTCTTGGCAGCTATTTTTTTTCACTGTAATTGGGGCTATAGGTGAAGATGGAGGACCCTTCTCTCATTTTTAAGAGCTTTAGTAGCCCTAGCTTAAAAGCTGCAATTCTTCATGTCACCACTGTGGTGGCAAATAAGATTTTCTATTTAGTTTCAAGTAACCTCATTTGTCAAAGAGTCTGTATTTCAAGTTTATATAGATTTAAGGCAAACAAAACTGGACAGTTAAATGCTTCGTTTGTCCTAAATTGTATTAATCCATTAGCAAAAAGTTAAACTAATGGAACATTAACATTGCTGATATGCTGTCTTATTTCAGACTGTGTAAAGAAGGCTCATGAAGTTAATATAATAACTAAATCATCATTTCACTAATGACAGTTTCAGCAGTCTGTCAGCACACTCTCACACACTGATGTGAGTTTCATACAATGTTATGGATATATTTTCTCCATGGAATTTTTCCCCTTCCTTTTTACTTTATGTTTTTAATTTGTGTGTATGTGTGCATGTGTGTGCAAACACGCAACAATCAGGAACATGGATCACAGGAAATTTGGCACAGATGCTAAAAAGGATTAACAGAAGAGTTATGTTTAAAAGAGGGATCTGTCCTCAAGGTTTTCTAGCGTCTTTTTTTTTTTTAGTATCCTCTAGTAATTTTTTTTCAGTGGTGGCTGAGATAGAAAAGGTCACATTATTAGAAAAGAAATTAGCATTTCTTATCTCCCTCAATCTTCATATGACATGCCTTCTGCACTCAGTGACTAACCCTCACTTCGATGGATATTGTGCACTAAGTGGCACTGACTGAAGCTTTTAATCAATGCAAATGTATAAATCTGATTTAGGCATTGTCGCACACACTATCTTAGCCAATACCATTTTTCAGCTGTTTTAGATTATCCTGACTGAAACCCGTAACTGCTGGTCTTTAGCTGCAAGTTTGTGATTTGATGCAATTTAAAATTCACTGAAAGCATGAAATTACAAATGACTCACCAAATTAAATAAACAAAGCGTACATATCATGTAGTATACTGTGCTTTCTTCCACCTTTTCTCAAATCTGTTCCTATCCCTTCAGGGTTCTTGAGAAACATTTGAAAATTTGGGGTACTTTTCACATCATGATGAAAACACTTAATGGTTCCTAGAGGCTATTGTGGGGATTGGGATTTCTGAATACCCACAAATTTGATTTGGCACGCTAGAAAGGGATATAAGATTATAAAAATATATTTAATCTACTGTGCTCCTGTTGAGTGTCAACAGTGAAAAAACCTCCACATTTTTAAAGCAGAGAATATGGTTCTGAATAAAAGTAAGCCATGTCACATCATGGAAAAGGCTACAGTCGGAGCGGGAAAGCCTATGACCTTTGATGGTATTCTGGACTCTTTCAGGCTATGCTTCTTAGATTAATTTTCAATAATTTCAAATTTATTCTACCTTTGGCTAATCAAATTACTTCTAGTCTTTCACTATGCTCATTGATTCAAATTGAAGATGAACCTGAAGCATAATTAAACCTTTTAGATTTTGTATATCTTGCTTATTCCTCATTATCTTGATGACGGAAAAAAAAAAAAGTAGAATCAAACTCTTAACATTGGCATGTCATATTTATTTTAGTTCTGCACATTTTTTTCTAGACTACCTATTGTTTAAGTTCCATATGATAGATTATTTTTATACTTTCATTTTTATTTCTTCTCAGGAGCTGAAATACTAGTGACTTTTGAAAATGCACAATGTCACTTACTAAGCACTTATAAAATGATTTCTGCCACCATCAATGTAGATTTCTATAATGGAAAACTATTTGATTTTGGTTATTATTAGTGAAATTACTATTTTCTTGGCAATAGTAGACTGAAAAGTGAAAAATGAGTCTTAGACGCTTTTTGTTTTCAGGGTTAGATTGAATTCTGATTCCAAAAATGTATCTATCCTTCTGTCATTTTTGTAAGGCTGCTTATCTGACAGAGGTAACATTTCTTTTCCCATTGCATAACATATAAAAAATAATACAATTTTTTCACATCCTTTTAGCAATTCATTTTAAAAATATTTTTAAAACATAAGCATGCTACCTAGCTATTTTCTTGTAGTCAAAGGTGCTGTTATTTGATAGTTGCAGTAAAATATCTTCTTTTTCTGCTATTTTATTTATAACTTTCTTTCTAATAGGTTATTTACTAACTCTAGTACTTTAAAATCAAGAATAATCTCTTAAGGGCATCAAAAATATTATCCAAACTCATTTTGTTACTGCAAAAATGTATGAAGAAATGTGTTCCAATCACAACAAAATTAGGTGAACATCAATTTATCAATATCTGTTTCTCATTTATACTTATTTTACTTGTTATCTCCATTTGCTTACTAAGGTTGCATACCTACAGAGATATTCACAGTGGTCACCAGTATATCGTGAAATTCCACAGATTTAATTGTTTTTGTTTATGCTGAAGAATCGTTATTACTACTTGTATCAATAGTAGAAATAGCCTGACCGTGCTTTAGACAAAATGAACACATATTCAATTTCCATAAGTTTTAAGCAGGGAAGGAATTAATCTTCAAAAACTTAAAAATCTCTCTGCAGATCAAAGATTCGCAGGCTTGCTCCCTGCTAGCCAATTGAATATCACTTTTCCTATCATTCACTGGACATATTGCAGTTCCCTGTGCCCTGCAATGTCAACATACAGAGGAGAACATGCAGTGGTAGGGAGGCTGTCCTTGCCACCCCAAGGGCTTTGCATAGGAGAGTGCTGAGTGCTCCTGCATGCTGCTCTGCCCACAAATCTTCACTAACCATGGGTAGGGAATGCATTGGTTTTACTCCCGGAGACATAAAAAAAAATTATTCCCTGAAGGTATGAATTTCAAAGAAGAAGTAAATTTACAGTAGGTAAGATAATCAAATGCATTATTAATCAATAAGGATATTCTGTACCATCTTTAGCATTTTGGTTAGTTTCTCCTTCTGTTTTCCTCAGAATAAAAACTTGACTCTCCTCTCATGCAATTTCATTGTCAAAGAGGCTGGCTCCACATCTGACAATGTTCCGAACTCTTCCCTGTGTCCAGGCATCATCCTTATGCTGTCACTTTTGCTGGCATAAACATTTGTTCTGCAATAATGTAAATAAGATCACAAGTCTTCTTAGCTCTTCATTGGCAGTCAAATAAGACATTTTGCGGCAGAAATGCAGGTCTTTTCCGCTGGTAAGAAAGGAGAGCAACCCTCATGTGATTTTTAAAGTATATTCATTGATTCAGCTAAATCCTTCAGCACAATCACATTCTTATAAGTGTTATGAGTTCGCATTCTTATTTAGCAAAACATTTAAGCATCAGCAAAGCACTGTCCACTTATTTCAATTTATAAGACACATGCACCTGAAATTGGGTGGATGTTGAAGTCTTCTTTCACTAGATGTCATCTTCTGAAGTTTCCTTCTGATGCAACATCACCATGAAATATATCTTCTAATTAAAGAATTTAACTGTGATTCTGAGTATTTCACTCTTCGAATTTGCTCCAGAATACTAAACACCATTAACTACAAATCTTTCGAACATTCAGCTCTTCACACAAGACAGAGGAAAATTATATTATAGTTGTTTTTGAAATCGTTTTGTCACCACAGAATTCTGCATATTCTAATAGCCTAGGTTTTTTTGAGATCTATTAGAGTTACAATAGCTCTGGGAGTTTTCTTCATGAATTCTCAATGGTCGGTTATATTAAGAAAAGATTGATTTTCTTGACTGGAAATGAACCAACAATGTGTTTTATGCATATTCCTGATTGGAAATATGTTATTATTATGATGTGCCACTTATATTTTCACTATTTTGAAAGAGTAGATCAGTTATCTAGTCTGCATAATGAATAATTCAAAAAAGTATTCTTTATTAAATATTTAGTCTATTCAAAATTATACAGTCACTATATATATCAGTTAAATGCATACATTTATGGAAGCCCACTTTTATTAAACCAAATTAAATATTGAATAAAATTTAATAATTAAACTAAATTACTCAGTGGATCAATTTAAAACATAGTAACTTCAATTTATGCCACCGTACGTTAATAGCAGAGGAATAAATATTGAGTGGGTTAAAAGTAACCATACTTATCTGTGGCTAGAAGTAATTCTTCTAAACTCAAGAATAAGAGATGTGTGCATGTGAATACACACAGAGGTTAATTGTTCCTTCTGTTGAACTTCTTAAACTAGAGAAGAGAAAAATAGTTGGTATTACATAAGGTATTACACTACAACAAAAAATACAGGAAATGTATATGCCTTTGGTATTTAGTAACCTATCTATGAATTATCTAAATAATTTAACAATAAAAATCCCTACTTCAGTGACTTTCAAGGGTGTCCTTTTCCAAGCCCCTCTTCTCTTTCTTATTCGTAGCGTGATCTGTGCACCGGTTTTGCATAAACCAAAATATTCTTGATGATGTTCATACATTATTTCTTTTGATTTGATTAAAGTCAACAGAGAAAATGTTGTGTTTTCATTATTACAGATGCTAGGATTTCTAGTATAACTATAGAGCCATGTGTACCTGGTTATCACTTACCAAAAAGAGACTTAACAAGCTCTGATGTGCTCTAGGCCATTTCAGCTAGACTCTGAAAAATTACTTGAACTGTGCACCCAAAAGCCTAGTAGTTTGGTATACAACACTATTTTCATAAAATGACAGTTTTCCATCTTCTATATGAAATATCTTTTTCTATTCCACTTCAAGTTGTAGTTCAGCAAGGAATTGACCATTCATTGAGTATTTACCTATTGTGATAATTGTGTGCATAAGACAAGTATAGGAATCTAATAGTTCAACTCTCTCTGAGAATAAACAGGACCAGTCAAAAACAGAAGTGGGCAGCCATACAGGATTGGCACAGATCACCAGTTATCACTGATAGATAAAGACAAATTAGCTTGTTATGTCATCGTTGAGCCTCCCTTGTGAAATAGCTTAATCTAACTAAAGATGTTGGTTGCTCTGAAAGTAATGCCTCATTTATTTCCATGGAAAGTACAACAGATACAAAAAGCGCAATAATACTATTTGATGAGCAAATTCTCAGCTACAAAACACAATTCTTCAACACAGTCACCACCATTAATTGTGCATTTTTGCCAGTGATGAACAAGCACTTGTATGCTGTCCTCATAAGAACATGCATGGCCATTTGGAACACATTGCTGTCACCGCTGCGGAAACAGATTATCCACCACCTCACTGTGCTAACATCCACTGTTTGATCAGCATAAATATTCAGCAAGAGATGATGAATGTCAATGCAATGTTTTCCTCATGGAGCAATTCAGTTCCACACCTTTCCTTCATCAGCGCTTCCATGTCAGACGCCATTTCATCACACTGCCCCTCTGCTGCCATCTGCCACATGGCAACAAAATGTAATGGAGTATTGGTGGGAAGGTTCAGCTTTTACTGCCATACCACCAACATACTTCTGACATCACAGGCTAGTATAATAAAATAGAAGGCATTACTTTCGGAGTAGGCCTTGTATATCCAAAATATGTCTACAGTAAATGACAATACATAATAAACAAAGTGGATAAAATAGAGATAAAATTGAACTATCTGGGCAACAAGAGCATCAGAAAAATTCACATTGGTATAAAGTCTCTGGAAAAAGGAGGTAGGAAAGAACAGAATTAAAGAATAAAACTTTACTTGCTTCAATCAGCAACTACTAAAACAAAGTAATAACTGTAAACCAATGCAGAAAGAAAAGTCTCATTTTGCCACCATTAGGCTTAATGAACAATCATATTAAAATTCTCCAAAGGCAGGAAGTTCCGACAAATATTTTCCTAATTCAGATTCTTTTGAGATCTATGCACAAGGAAATCCCGTGTGTAGAACATTTCCTGAAGCTGACCTTTTGCAGTTTTTCTACAGTGAAGGAATCACAGAAGAAGTTGTCAGGGAGATGACGGACGGACAGACGGACGGACGGACGGAAGGAAGGAAGGAAGGAAGGAAGGAAGGAAGGAAGGAAGGAAGGAAGGAAGGAGGCAACTGTGATATTTGCTCATATTTTTAGTTTGATTACATTGTTCTGAATGCTGAAAGAAGATTCATCAGGTGTGCATATTCTGAGAAATTTTCCAGAAAACGATATTTCTTTAATTATTTATTATAGTTTATCATGATTTAAAGTTTTTCTTATTAATCCTCCTTTTACCATCTCGTCTTTTTTGTTTCATTAGACAGATTATAAGTTTTGTGTTTGCTGGCAAACGAGTTTGAATAGATACTAGTTTGCACAGAGTACAATTATCATAAGAAATGAATACACGCTTCCTTAGTATCAGAACATGTCCCATCTGCATCTCATCCGCACACTGGAGAAGTATGGCACTCTTCTGAATCCATCAGAAGACTAGAGTGAGCAATCACTAGCAACTCCTTTTAAGAGATATTCAGTCTGGGTGATGAGTGCCCAGGGGATGAAATAACATACTCTGGGAAGTAAGTGAAAAAGCAACTGCACACAGGAACGTTTTCGAAAATATGTAATATGACTTCTTTTAACTTCTTCATTTTCTCAATGCAACATATTGGAAGCACACATCTGCAAGCTTCAGCAAATGTTTGCATTTAATACCTAACGTCCATACATGAAACTAAATCAGAAAAATTCGATGATGTGTTACTCTCAGTGCATCTTCATCTCTCCCTCATCTTAAGCAGTACGAACCGGGAGGAGCAGATAAGCATCATCATTATTTTTGTAGATAAAATTACAGTACAGTAATGTCTATACTGACATTTCTCAGTTTGGAATATGAAAAATAAACATTGACTTTCTATAAACATTTTATTAGTGATGCAGCAGGACAAGAGATCTCAGAATTTCTGGGGACTGGCATGCTGTTTTCTTCACACTTTTCCAGCCTGACAATACAAATAAGTGACTTGTTCACCTAAATCACAGTCTAGTGAGATTTTGAACAGTTTTTGTATAGTGTGAGTGCCTGCAGCTCACATAAACTGTGACTGAGTTCTTGAAGAGTACAATCTAAGAAAAGATAGAATTTCTTTTTCCTTGAACTTTTAGAGTGCAGATATTTAAAGAACTTCACATTTACCTTTTTAAATAAGTCTTAAAATCAAATACTGTGTAGAGGTATTGTATTGTGACATATCTATATTTTAGATATATATTGTTTTAATCTGAGTAAATGTAGGTAAGTGTGTGCAGTATGTTAACAGATGAGAGAGTGGGAAATGCAAATATGATACTATTAAATTATATTTCAATATTTTGGTTTTTTGCAACAATAGAAAAATAAAAAGGGGAAATATTAAAATAAAAGCGATCACCTTTTCCACCCCTGTATTTCCCAGTGTTTTCTAATTTAAGGAGAATTGTCTGCTTCAGCAAGAGGTTGTGGTATAAAAGGTGTGATCCTGTAGATCTGCACTAGCTGCTGAACACATAGTACTGTACCAGTGTGAGTACAGGTGCTAAGTATTATTAGAACACGTCATTTTTATTTCCTCTGTGATGTTCTCTTCTCTTTCCACTAAACCCAGCATTTTCTCACTTCCCTTGTCTAGACAACTGTACAGCTTTGGTGTTCAAGCCCACTAGGGAATTGCAGCATTTAGTCTTGAAAAAGCAATCTGAAGGATGATTAACAAAGGTTATCTCAGAAAGGAAGAATTATTAAATAGATTTCTGCCAACTCCTAGGCTTGTTTGAAGGTGCACTGGGACATGAATAGCTCCCTTCCTCATGCAGACCTCAGTGCTGCTGTAGGCTGTCGCCTGTATCCATGACTTCTTCAGTGCGTGAGATGGCTGAGAAGAGGCTGACTGGAAGAGATGGCAACAAGAACAGTTCAGACTTTTATCTTTGTATCTGCCACATTGCTGAGGAGAGAAATATATTTCATTTCATTGAAGAGAGATAAACTAATCTACAAATATATTCATTTTATCTTTTGGATGGCTATGATTACATGACTCATTTTGGAATAAATATTTTAATGCAGACAGCTATTAGATACTGGTGAACTTGGGCTGGTATTGGTTTCTTCCCTTCTTCAGTTTTAAGCCAAGTCCAGAAGTCAAATTCAGTGCCTGATTAAGGCATTTACCTGCAGATTAAGATAAATACTAGTTGTAGTGCAAGGTGTATAAACTCAGAGTATAGTCAGAGGAGATAAAAAGTGCGGAAAGTAGAGCAATTCAGCTTACCTTAAAGCAAAACCAAATGCTTCCTTTATGATGGAACTTAGCCACCTACATATAAGTTTCTAGTGTTATTTCAGGTGCTTTGAGTTCCCCCACTCTACACAATCCCCAGTTTCCAGCTTTCACTTGAAAAGAGTGTAGACTCGTGTTACATTGCGCATTAGTCCTTGGGCCATATCCACCAACTCCTGCAGATGTACTGTGTAAAACTACATCTGAAATGATATTAGACATTAGTGTTTAAACTGCTCATCTCAAGTCAGTTGAACCAGTCTCTAAGCTTCATATACAGGAGGTGCCGTATACAAAAATTTTAGAGCTATAACTTTATTTTAGCTACATGCACAATGGTATTCAGGATCATCTCTGAAACCTAGAGCATCTAAAACACGTAGAAGTCTAGCAGATGTGACAAACACCTATGGAAGGCCTGATATTTTCAGACTAGGCAAAAATTCTCAAATGTCTTAAATGTATAAGATAATGCCTGTAAGCAGATTACTGAATCTGATTCCTCAGTTCAGATATCTTAGGGTGAAATTTACTGGCTGTCTTCATTAAATATGTTAAAAGGTCTTTCAAACTGAAGACAGCAGTATCTAACCTTCAAAGTTTAGTTTATGCTCTATGTCAGCCGAAAATCTCCATGACTTCAAGCAGCATTTTGTCATTTATAACATCCAGAAGTCTCTCCAAATTGTGCAGATCTGACTTGAAAAATTTTCAGTCATTACCTTTCCTTCTCATTAGACAAAACCAGTTCATTTGGAGAGGTCCCAGAAATGAGGCATTTGTGATTGTGTGATTCATGCCTCAACTGAAGAGTAGTGTTGGTTTCCTTTGCTGTTGTACTGTAGTATCATGGTGTAATCTTTAGACAAGTGAAGAAAAATGTTTTGGAAAATTATCTTTATCTTCACAAACAGCTTCTGATTGCTCATCTTCCAGAAAATATCTTATTTCTTTCACGGGTTAATTAGACAAAATCTTCCTTAAATAACATTGTAAGGTGATCAATTTACATTAAGAAATTTAAACCTATTAAAAGATGTTTTTCCAATCACTACCTTCATATTTTTCTCTTGAGCTTGTGATGGAAGAGAGAAAATTCATCTTTCAGAATACAAACCGTAAATTGTACTTGTGCTGCTACATACCAATAGGATGATCATCATACTGAAGAGTATCAAAAGTTGAAAACCTAATTCATTTGAGCCGACAATTTAAATTTCACTTTCCAGCCAAGTGAGAGAAAATTTTGCAGTGTTAAAAGCTTGCAAACCCAGGTATCATACATGTGACCCACAGAGGCACAATTGTCAGATTTGACTGTATTAGACATTTTGAGCGTCTCTCAAAAAGTGTGTTTCTCAGATAAGAAACAAAGAGAAATTGTGAAATATATGTATGGGATAAACATCCCATGCAGCTCTTGGGAATATCTCTAAAGAAAATCTAATGCCATGCTAATATTTTCTGGGGGGCGGGGGGCGGGGAGAAGTTATTCAGGAGGGGAGTCCATGAAGAGAGGGACAGACAGCAGTATTATTTTGAGGTGTCAGTGTTCATCCATTATGACATAAGAAGTATATGTGGAAACACAACTCCCCACAGGAGATGTGATACCATGGTTGAGCATTAGAGAGGTGCTGTGCCCAGCTGCCAGAAAGGCCAGAAATGGTCTCAGGACCCCTAGAAGCTACTATGTGGCAATGCCACTCACAAGACTTTCCCTTTGATGCTTTGTCTAGAATTAAAGTTGAGGAGAAAACTTCTCAGTCTGATCAAACAAATTTAAGAGCTTTCCAAGGATCAATCAGGTTCCCAGGTTCTCCTTGTTTTCTACAGATAATTATTTGTTTTGTTGCACTGTTCTTCATTTTTCTGTTCTCTCACAGAAATAATCAGATGTTTTCTCTGGAGAGAGGTATAATGTTTGTTTAGTTTTCATAACACTGTCTTTCTCTGTTGCACTGTTGTGCATAGAAGTAGGAAAAGAAGAATTAAACCATTTCTCACCCCTAAGGAGGGGGCCATACTCTGATACTCTAGCAAGAGAAAAGTCTGAGTAAAAGTAATCCTACAAAATAAAAGCACTCTCACCTAAACTCTGTGCAATTAACAGAGAAGACTCTGTGTTGCTAATGGCTGACGTATGCAATTGCTAATTGCTGACGTATAAGGATCAAGCTTAGTCCTACCTTTAAACTGATATTCTAATATGTCTTAGTTACTCATTATTGGACTGGGCCTCTCACAAACGCAGGGATAGTGTTAAAAAAAAAAATCTGATAGAAACTTAACTGCCAGTAACTACACTTTGTACAATATTGAGCATTATACAATATTTAGTATTTGAAACATCTATCCAGGGAGCTGAAGACATTGATTACGTTCCCTCGTCAGCTCAAGAAGTTCAGATACACAGCTCTTTGTCATTAAAAACTGAAATGCATTTCACAGAAAGAGAATGTCCTGGAAAGTTCTAGCTTACTGTGAAATGCTCAAGTTTCATCATTCAGAATCATAAATCACATAAAGGAATAAGAAGGCATCCCTCTGGAAATTCTTCTGGTAGGGGACAATGCAGAGACCTAAGGGTTCTGTGAACATTGAAAAACTCATGCACCTCCATTTGTAAATGCTACTTTACGAAATGCCTTCATCTCTGAGACAGAAATTTATCTTGTTTAACTTTAGCCTTCTAAAAATTGTCTGCTTTGTGTACTCAGTCAGAGTGGTTGTCATCTGCAAAGAGTGATTAATCTGCTTAACAATTATGTAGGCACTGAATTCTTCCCTTTTACTATATAGTCCAACATCTTGCTTAGCCTGGAATACAGGGATAGCATTCAGTTGCTTTAAACAAAAGTGCACGGTGCCACTCGTGAATCCTACAGTATTGCAGAAATCTACACACAGCCGAGACATATAACACAGGACGTAAGAGAGAGTGCATACTTCTGGATGAACAGTGCGAAGCTGGGCAAAAATACCCTACCACCTGATACTTAAATGTCCAGCTGGGCAACTAAGGTCCATTTCTAATTTCTAGACAGATGAAGATATGAGTTAAGTCCCACTGTAAAGATCAAAATAATCTTGCCAGCACTACGCTCAATAGTAAGGTAACTTTGTTTGGCTACTACAGAATCGACAAGGCAATAGGTCTAAAGAAAAACTGTGTTGTCTTCCAAGAACAGTTTAATAAAAATTTGCTTCAAAGAGGTAAGTTCAAAGATGTCTTACACTTCCAGCTTCCCACAATGTTTTTTGTAGCCTGATTTTCCCTTCAGTGCTTCCCATTTATGAAGGAAGATGACATGATTGTACTCGTAACTTTCCATGCAGAATGTACTGTCCAAATCCAATACCACAAGCACTGCAAAAGCTGCACAGAAATTCAAGTTGGTTAGACGCATTGACTTTCTAGTTCTGGTTACATAATGCTGTTTCTAGCATTGCCTGATGTGTGCTAAATATGTGTTCATTTTGCATTGACACTATTTTGTTATCTAAAGCAAAAAGTCAATTTGTTTTATAAGAATGACTGTTGCACTGAAAGAGCTGCTACATCAGATCTGCTACTGAACCTCAACTGGCAATTTAAAGATAACTAGAAACAGCAGGAAATTATTCTGCATGTCTCAAATGTGATACTGAATCTGGAACTGCTTTCCTCCTATGTGATCACTTGTGCCTCTTATCCATGCTAACTGTTCATACTCTGCCCTTTAGTCATGTGCTTTAGTTTTGCTTTTAATGAGGAACTGATGAATCCTCCTATCTGTTGCTGCATTTATTGCCTGCCAATTCTGAGCTATAAACTTTGTTGTCTATCTGCTAAAAATTCAAATAATAAGATGTGTCATGTATTTCTTTGAAACTAAGGCATATATATTCCAGGCATCATTTAAAAGCCCAATCAAAAATAAATAAATAAAACAACCACATCACCATATAGCATATCTATAGATCTATAGTGTGCAATGTAGAAGGAAAACAGCCTCCCAACCGTATATAGCATAATAAAAAAGAATACAAAGCAATAAATATACAAAAACAACAAAAACCAATACTAAAATATTGAAATATTAGTATGGTGCTAAATAACAGTTAATAGTAAGTAAAATAAAAAGTGACCACAGTAAAGGCAATCACATTTTTAAAGGTCAAAGTTTCATATGCTATTAGCATACAGCCATATCATTCAGTCTTTCCTCATCTAAGGACTCATGAAGTTCATTTGAGAGTACAACCTAATCTAAGCTAAACAAAACTATACTAATCATTAGAATTACCGCAATTATCACAGACAAATTCTAGTGACATTGGTCCAGTCATAAGGCAAGAGGATAAACTTCATGACAATTTGGAGCCATTACTACAATTGTCTACAATCCTCTGAGTTCAGATATTAAAAAAGACTAAGCTTTCTTTCACTTAACTGAAAATATAGTGATTTCCAATATTCTGATGCCAATCTACTGTGAGGCAGCACTGTTTCCAAGGGAGAGTCAAGTGTCTGCGTACATTCTCTTCCCAATAGTGCATAAGTGATATGATGAGCTGTGGCAACATAAAGATATCTTCAGTCCTACATAGAAATAGGGAGTGTGCCACAATCTTTCGTCATTTATCCACTTCATACATTCTCATCACATTTATATGAACTAGAAATGAGGTATTAAAGATGAAATTTTCTTTAGCTGAGGTATTAAAGATGAAATTTTCTTTAGCTTTTTCTTCCTTTTATTCTGAGCTTTTTCAGTTTAGCTGCCTCTTTCAGAGAGTGAATTTTGAGAACATATTTAAGAAGAAAGCTAACAAAATGTGCAATTATATATCCACAAATGATTTTGATGGCAAATTTAAAGCATATGAATCTTCTGGTAATAAGTTTGCCTGAATAATTTAGCTGCTTTGATCTGATATTTTGATATTCACTTTTAACAGTAGAGATCACCAATGAGACATTAAAGATTATTATGTGGACTACTTTACCATGAGATTCTCCTGGAATAAAGTAAATTTAAGAGGAACAAGACTGGCTTAGAATCTAATTGAAGTGCTTTAGAAATGTGTCTTCTGCCGACCATCATCAGACTTTAGATACTGCAGACCTCCAAGTGTATCAGGATCTCAGTTACAAAAACTTTGTTAGGTAATTCATCATACTTGTGAACTTGCAACTAGTTTACTCAAGCTGTAGAGCCTGTGCTCAATCTCAGCACATGGACTAACAATGGATGCAATGCATTAGAAAAGGGGAAAAATACATACCTTGTCTCCAGCTGGCAAAGCTGTACCAGAACATTAGGCAACGGCATGAGTATGGCTGGAGGATCAGGAAGAAGAGCCATGCATAGAAATGATTTTTCTGATTTACCACAGTGTTCACTTTCCCCCAAGTTTCAAGTTCAATGCCTTACAGGAGGTGGATTGGGGGAAAGTTTAAACTTGACATGCCTAAATTAAGTGACTAAATTTGTTTTCCATAGCTTTTAATCTTTCCTTATACTTCAGATATTTGAGTCATCTTGGATCTGTCCCATAGAAACTTAGTGACAACAAACATAAGATCTTAGACAGAAAGAGACTGTATCTTTACACACTCATCCACTAGTCTTCAATCATATTTGTTGCCCTCAGTCTCCTAGCATTTAGGATGTCACCATCCATCTCTGCACTTGCTTTAAGACCCTTTTTTTGATGGGTGATGAATTGAGCTCCTTGACTAGAGAGTTTCAGTCTCATACTGCTGATCAAGATACAGATTGTCTTGACGAGGTACAGTTTGTCTCAGAGACAGAAAGGAACCATGGCTCACTTTCATTGAGAGGGAAAATGACAATGTCATTAGGGAAGGTGAAAGTGTGTAGTTTTTAGCTCATCCAATACATGCTGCTTCTTATTTCTGTTGAATTGGTTAAACACGTCATAAAACAAAGTGTACTTAACACTGTGACAAGCAGGAAATTTTAACGTATTACAGGCTTAGACACATTTGTTATGGACTTTTTGTTTCTTGACTATTAATAACACAATGTTATAGTTACCTAAACAATTAGGGTCTTTATTTATTTTCAGGAGCAAAAAGAATGAAACACTTTGAATTTCTTTTTTCCTCCATTGTCTCAAAAATCTACATAATATCTTTTGCATTTTAATCAAGTTTCTTAACAGACATATGGTCATAACAGAGAAATCATTCTAATCAGTAAAGCTCTAAGCTAAGCCTAAAATCATTTGATCATTTGTAAATCATTGTCATTTGAATGTTTTCTCAATATGATTTAATTATTATTCAACACAGTGTTAAGCTTCTGGGAAAAGACCTCCATTAAAAGGTTCTTCCTGGGAAAAAAGAGAAATTGAGAGCTTTCAGCTAGCATTGCACTTTATTTTTCATGCGTAATTCTTTTGCATCTCAGAACATCTGCTAATAAATTTGAATCAAGTTTCCATGATAGCTTTTACTTTCATAATTCAGTCCCTGTGTGAGTTTTCTATCTGATGAGAATTGATATTATTGCTAAGAATTCTTATCCTATTAATAATTTAGTCTGTAATATCATTAGGTAAGTTAAAAAAAAGTTCATAAAAAAACACTCTCCAAGTAAAAAAAAGTATAAATCTTCATTTAGAAGAGAATATCTGTATCTTCCTTGGAAGCTGACTGACAAATGGTCACCTTGGCAGTATGCTACAGTACTGCAACAAACACTTATTAAGTTTCTGACGCAGAAGGTGATCAAGAGCATCAGATGCTATTTCTTCTAATTCAGGGTTTTGCCAATCTTCTTTTCGTTTGTACCTTCACATTTACAGAATAAGCCTAAATCCAGATCAAATAAAAAACTTCCTTTGAACAACTACAGATCTGTCATATTGATTTAGTGTATGACTTTGTTCCATGTCATATAGTTATTTTCCACGTGATTAGACCACAGATTTGAGAGTCTGGGTTTCTTAAGTTCCTTCAGAGATCTCTCTCTAAATCACTGTCCAGCATTTACAAAGTCACTAAGATCAAGCTTATCAGAAATGCTTGCCAATAGTTCTACTTAAGTCAAGCATTTATTAGTGCCAGGCTTGAAAAACCCGTAGTGAGTGAATCCTCTTAATATGTCTAGCCTCGAACTCACAGGGCATCTCTTCAACTACATTTATAAATTCTATAAGGCTCCTTATTTTGTATAGTTATGTGATAATAACACTTTTGAATCTATCAGGAATGCTTGACAGAAAGGTCTTAGTATAAAATCAGAATTCCAGGTTTATACATGACTATTGTCAAAGCAGAAGTAGCAAACTAACAGCAAATGCTAAATTTCTGCCCAAAATACAGAACATCAACATATGTAGGAAAGGGCAGCTATTGATGACTGAATTCTGTTCAGAATTGCATGAAGGTTCATTAGGTACTATGGTGCTATCTGAAATCGTCATATACTGCCAAGAGACTGAACCAGCAGGAAAATGCCCAGTAAAGAGCGTGTTTTCATTCCTTTTGCAGAATCACTCCCCTCGCCCAAAGGAAAGAAAGTGATGCAAGAATTGCAAACAGTCTTTTCATTCTAATCAATTTACTTTATGGATTCTAGAGCCCTCATTGTAATATGTTACTCAGCAGCCTTGGGCATATTACATGAAATAAACACATAATATTGCAGTGGCTACATTGCTTACTCTGTCATAAAGCAGAAAAGTTTGATTGTTGACCTGTACCATCGTCAGAAATTTGATGTTATTTGAAGTAGTGCTGAAAAAGGTAATGCATAAATTGCATCATGATTTAGCATATTTCAGGTTTTATTGTACTTTTTTTTTTCTATTTCTTTCCAATTATTTATGCTTCCTTTTACAAATAGTGGCCATTTAGCCGTTCTGTCCAGTATACATAAACATGCAGTATATTCTTCTTTTCTTGACAACATTTTGCAATACTAATTATATTATATCCATCCCTGAGATTACATTCCTACAGCAATACTAAGTTCATTTGATTGCATGACTTGAACCTTAAATTGTTCTACTCTTCCCAAATTTCTACTAGGAGGAAAGTTTTGCAATTATTAGAAATTTTATTCACTGCTGCTGATTGTCCTTTTAATTCAATATTTGTGATCAAAACATATTCTACTTTAGTAATAGGTAGACAGATCAGAAATTATGGTAGCAGAATCTTCTCTTTTCCTTCTGAATCTACTTGTACTTCACAGAGTAAACGGCAAACCCCAGATGATAGGCCCCATATGACCTTTTGTATTGTGTGAACATTGTTGCAGATATGACAAATAAGTCTGGATATAGTCTTTTTATGAACTTTCCTTATTTGTAGTTTAAACTAGCTGTTTTACTCTTTTGACCATACTGTGCCTTTCTGGTGCATAATAGTTCCCACAGGTTTGATAACCTGTAAGTTAAGCATTAACTTAATTAACTAACCTCCATTTAGTGTTGACTCCACTGGTTTGCAGTTAGTGAATGTCTACAGATCTTACTTATCCAAAATTATTTTTTTAAGAGCTGGGGCAATTCAAAATTGTTCACAGCTGGACTTTGTTGAATTGCAATGCATAAAGAGAGATCTCTAGTGGCCTTGCTTTCCTTTGCCTTACTCTTACAAGCAACTACATTTGTACAAAGTGCATGCGTTACTAACTCAGAATGATAGCATTCTATATCCAGTTTGGATACCAGTATATATTTCTCTGCACAAAGTATTGAGTATCCAGATTCTCATTCTTTCCTCTGTACAGTTACAGGTGTTGAGTGGGAAGACTGGTTTTCTTATCAGCAGCTTTATAACAGCCTTAAACTGAGAAAGGTGCTATGTCTATTGCAAAATGAATCCTGTCACATCAGGTCAAAACAGAGAATAAGCTAAGATTCTTCAAATACTTACAGCCAGATGAATGATTTTGACATTTTTACCATCAGAAAGCTTTCCTCCAAGAATTGTATGATGATGGTCACAGTCAGTACCTGGTCATTTTGTACAATTTGAATGGTACAGGACATTGAATTTCTGGAAACTATGATATGATTTGTGCTGTCTTGTGCAAGGAATTAAGCAGAGCTAACTACAATAGTTTAAATATTTTCCAGAATGATGCTTTCCTCAGATACTGTCAGTGCTTCGTTTAAAATTGTCGAAAAGTGATAAAGAACTTAAAAAGGGAACAATCCTTTTAATTTACACGTTTGGCATTCTGGAAATCAGTTACTTGTAACTACAAACAATTATGATAAAAATGCAATTTAGGAAACTTTCAAGCAGTAATGATAATGAAGCAATGAAATAGATGGTCTGGGAACATTGTGGATTCTCACCACTGGAGGTCTTTAAGAATAGGTTAGACAAACATCTGTCTGGTATAACAGCACACACATTTTTAGCTGGGGAGTATAATCATAACAGATTGCCTTTTCTTAAGGTCACAGTCTGTCCCAACATAGTGACCATCAATGGCCCTAAGCAAAAGTAGAGATTGTAGTTCCACTGTGCAAAACAGAACCAGCTGCATGGACCCTCCACAAGTCACTGACAATATCTCCATATACAACATTTTTCTCGGACGTGTGGAATGGTTAAACAATGACAGTAGCTCTGTGGGTACTCGCTTCACATACTGTGAAAGAGTTTTTGTAACTTACCAAAAGTCCTTGATCTCCATGAGGTAAATCTGGGTGGACATGTTAATGCCATTCTCAGATAACTAATGAAAATTGTTCTTCTTTTACTTCTCTGCCCCCTCTGCTGAAGAACATCAGCCCAACATGCAGCCCTGTCATTCAGACTGAAGACTTCCAGGTTTTAGTCCTATAAGTCACATACGCAAGAGCAAATTTAACACAGCAGTATTCCAGTAAATTATTCGTAAGAATAATCAAACCAAAAATAACTTGGTCAGAAACATGACTAAAGTATACTTTGCACGTTATTACCTATGCCTTTTCTGTTTACTCACTTGTGTACTCTCGAATTTGACAAAACACTGTCTTCTGTTTCAGAGTCATCTTGGAAGAGCTGGTGCAGTGCAGTGCAGTAGGGGCAGTGGGAATATCCAACAGTAGTATGAAATGTGAAAGCTCGTTTCGCTCTTTACTACACCTGTGCTACAAACAAACAGAATGACACTGATTGCATTAGTCAATAGCAAAGAGAAGACGTGAGAGCTTTTTGAGAGGCTGAGCATAAGTGTGCAGGATGGGTGGCATGCCTTTGCAGCTCCACACAACTATCTTTTTTTTCTTGGTGAGGCTTTTTTTTATTTTTTTCTTTCTTTCTTTTTTTTTTTAACTTGCTGTTTTGGTTTGCTTTGCTTTCTTTCCTCTTCAATACAAGTTTAGGGAAGGCAGCTCAAAGTGGCTAAATTAGACGGTATGTGTGAATGAGTCTCTCTCTACTGGCAGCAGAAGGTGCCTAAGAGGAGTTTATTCGCATTGAGATGCTCTGTAGTTTCACATAGGGTGTATTATCATCACCGCTTCATGTTTTTGCTCCTATTACACTACCCCCTTCCTCAGCCATCTTGTATTAATGTAGGCTCTTGGGGAACAAGATTAACAGGATGAGGCAAGTTAAAATTAACTATTTTTCATTTTAAAATGGCCAGTTTTAACTTATTGTTATCTTCCCACCAAAAAATGGTGACAGATATTTGCTCCATCACACATGAAAGTGCCTGTAAGTAGTCACAGGAAAAAAGAGCAGAAAAGAACCAAAATACTTTTGAAGCTTGTGAAATAATATAATTTATAATATTATAATTTGTAATTTATATGATAACATAATTTACTTCCTTAAATGCATTCCAAAACTTCCAGTTATTCTCCCTTATGTCCCATATTTCTGCTTTCTGCATGCTTTTTAATCACTAATGATATTGCCTTGGTTAAATGTAATGCAATTGAGAATAATTAGGCTTGTTGATGTGATGCAATGAATCTCATCAGCCAGTGAATCTAAGTTTTACTGAAATTTCACTGAATTCATCGCAGCAGTAAAAATTATGTGAGAGCAAAATTAAACTCTGTCCTAAAGTACTGATTTATTTACTGTATATAAGCTATAAGACATATTTATAGATACAGACATGTAAAATATCATCTTTCTCCATTTATTTTGGGGAAAATTGAGACCATGTTATTTCCTTGTAAAACATAATCTGTGCATGCATTCAACAAATAAAACTTGTGAGACCATTTAGGATTTTTTTTTCTTGAAGCTTATTTAACATGAAGAGGCTTATTCTCTTGGACAAGCGCTTTGCAAGCATTTTCCTTAATCCTATCTCATACCTTTGATTTAATTGAGAAAAGTCACTCTGAAAGAACGTCATTTCTCTTGAATACTAAAAAAAAATAAATTAAAAAAATAGAAAGTAATGTAATTATGACTATGCAAAGCAAAGAAAAAANGTTTTAACTGCCAAAGAATTATTCATGAAGGATTAATTTTCCACTTTATCATTTTTAGGATTTCTGCTGAAAATGAGTCATAGACTTAGAAGATCATTGAAGAGGATGTAATACATCTACTGAAATCTATTTCAGTATCGTCAATGCTGTGAATATATATACTTTTACGTGTTTGCTGTAAATTATGATACAAAACAGAAAAAAGATCTCAGAGAAATCATTGAATTGCTTGTGGACAACGCAGGCAATGGATCAAGCCTAGAGGCTTGAATCACTGCAGCTCTCCCTTTGAGTTTACTCATCAGCAAAATTACATCTTTCAAATACTCAGAGATAATGCCAAGAGTGACCGCTGTTGTGCTGTCACCTGCACATTGTGGTAGCTCCTCTTGGAGGAAGAGGAAAGAACTCCTGCTTAGATCAGATTAAAGATACGGCGCAAAAGAATTGGTATGAACAGCTTCAAGGAACACAAATCTTTATTTGCCTTTGTAAACTACAGGATATTTGAATGACATTAGATAGTTGAATAGTAAGCCAGAACACAGACATAGTGATTTCCTTTTTGTGCAAATGTCTAAGAAAAGGCTTTTCTCCACAAGAAAAGATACAGAGTAGTTTTTATGTTATGTGTATATAAGATTTTTCCTCCCATCATCAATATGGAAGATGGGTATGAAAAAGGAAATGTGACCATTCTGTGAGCACAAAGATGTCAACATGATTCTTCTCAGAAAATAACCTTTCATTAATTTAACTATCTAAGGCCGTGAGTCCAATTAGCTAAACCTCACTGAAATTGAAAGTACGGATGTCATAAAGGAACTGCAGGAAGAGAACAACGTGAAATAAATTTTTTGAACTAAATTAGGCCTTGAATGAGGTAAAACCAGGACGCAGTCTTAATTATCTTACTGTGTTTTATTTTTTAAATTTTTCTCTATGTCAGGTTATTGTTATAAATGATAATTATGCACTAGTGTAGTTGGAAATAATACTTTAGCTATGTTTAAAAGAGTAATCATTGCACTTTTCCAATTCAAAACTTAGCTTTCAACTCCATTTCTAAGAAAACAATATCAGGTTTTAAAAAGCTTTTATTGATTAGAAAAACTCCAACAGAAAACGCACTTTTTTGGTCTGGGTAGAACAAGACTTGAGATCCCAGAGTGCTAAAATCCTTCCCGCCTCTTTTTATTCATTTTTATTAAGAAATTAATAAACATCTTTATTAAGTACAAGGTCTTAGTCTTTGCTATACCTGAGCAGGCCATGGAAGAGTTAAGGAAATGGTACAGTTTCTACAACGTTCACTCACGGTAGCCCTTGGCAGCCTTGACACCCTTATGTTCCTTACATATTACTTAATATTGTACAGCAGATATCCAAAAAAAGGGCAGACACATACCTCCAGAGAGAAATATTGTCTTGAATAGTTTGCTAAGTTGATTGTTGACAGCAGCAGAAGAGACCCAAAAGAAAAGTAATGACATCAAATGATCATTTTCAGAAACATTTCGCTGTGCAGTTATGACAGCTTCTCTGGCTGGATTCTGTCTAATTGAGTATATAGGATCAGGTAGTCACCAGATGTTCTACTGATAAAATCTGTACAATCACCAGGCAGATTAAAAAGCAAAGGGAAATAGGAGCTTTCAGAGAGAGGGAGAAATCATTAACAAATTCTCAATAAGAAAAAAGAAAATATTTCCTTATTTATTTGTACTTCTTTATTTACTTCTCCCCAGCTTTTAGTTATATTTCTTTTGTTACAAAGAAATTCTTCCTCAGACTGTTTTTCTTAAATGACAATAGAGTTTGGGAATTTTTCTGCCATTAAAAGCTATTATTTCCATTTGGCTTCTCCTACTAGCTATGTTCTGCTTAGAATGGCAGTTCTGAGAAACCTTAACAAGTGAGACGGGAAAACAGCAAACGGTATTTAATTATTTGTCTTTACAAAATTCTGTAAGCTTCTGGATTTTGATGTCGCAAACACTGGATTTTTCTGTTGCATAGATTGCTAGGGACCACAGTGACTCAAGTGCTCTATCATGTGGTCCGAAGCACTGAATAAAAATGCCAAATATCTATCCTACACCATTTCTATTTGTCTTCCCACTGCATGAAGTTTATAAACTGTACTGCTATATGAGTGGATGATTCACAATAATTCTGCGACAAGTTTAATCAGAACAATCATCAGTAATGATGTGTTGTGAATAATGCAGCCAAAAATTGATTTAGTGCAAACTCACATGTACATTTCCACATGCTTCATCAAAAAAAGTCAATGCTTTGTACTACAGAGCTGAAAATATACCAAGAGGGAAGGAAAACCATGCAAACTAGAGCTCAATTACAAGTATACTAGGAGAAATAGTCATATTCCTTGAATGTCTGAATAATTAGTTTAAGCAGTTAACATTGAAAGTTTATAATGTTTGAAAATATAGTAACGTGATAAAAAAAAAAAGTAATGTCAGTTTTACAAAACAGTTCTTCACTTGGAAAGGTAATATTTTAGTGAGGTCTTTGCTCAGAATGGCATCCATAAGCCCACGAATTTGGTCTTTGACCTCTCTAATAGTTAACAAGTATTTTCTAAATTTACAGAGGACACAGAAAATCAGCTACATCTTTATCACCAACATTTAACTGACAATGATTGCTGCCAAACACAAATGTCTTCAGGCATCATAGCCTTTACAGACTTTCATTTTGACGAATTAACGTTTAAAGAACCAAGTTAACGTACATAGCATTGAGCTACTGTGTTACTTTGCAGTCTAACAGGATCTATAATGTAGGTAACATTTATGTGGGAGAAGTACCCTATCTGGTAGCTATGTTTACTGCAAGTATCGTTCACCTGCCAAAAAAACTCTAATATTGAAGAGATGTCTAAACATTAAGTGCTGCAAAACTGAACTCTGTAACATACAAGCTCTCCTCCAGCATTCTTGTAGAACTATCAGAATATCTGTACCTTAAATAATTTTTCAGCAAAATCAGCAGATTCCAGGGAAAAAAGAAAGTAATTCTATCTCATTTTCTCAACTATAGCACTGTTCTGCAAACAAAGCAGTGAAATTGCTTCAGACAGATTTTTGGCCAACTGCATCCTGGGCTGCATCATAAGAGGCAGCCAGCAAGGAGAAGGAGGTAATTGTCCCTCTCTACTCTGCCCTAAGGTCCCATCTGAAGTACTGTGTCCAGACCTGGGCCCCCCAACACAAAAAGGATGTAGAGCTGTTGAAGTAGGTTCAGAGGAGGGCCACNGAAAGTAATGTAATTATGACTATGCAAAGCAAAGAAAAAATAATGATCAACAGCAAAGCCAGCAAAAAACTCTTAAATGCCCAGGCAGAAGAAAGGCACATTAATGTTGACAGTAAAAAACTGCTATAGTCAACATGTAAGTAGGTGACCTGTAGATGATCTAATTTTAAAAAATTTCATTATGGTAGTTTGAGAGAGGAGGAAGAAAGAGGGAAGGAGGGAGGAAGGGAGGGAGGGAGGGAGG